>CAODLS010188810.1:0-11940 GCA_948243855.1 Flueggea neowawraea | reverse complement strand
AGAACTTGTGCATATGGATTTGATTGGACCATCTAGACATGTTAGCTTGGGTGATAAATTGTATATCTTCGTGATTGTGGATGATTTCTCAAGAATGACATGGGCTAGATTTATTGCTAATAAAAGTGATAGCTTTAATGATTTTGCTAAGTGGTGTAGATTGGTTTGAAATGAAAAGAATGTATCTATCATTGCCATTAGAACCGACCATTGAGGAGAATTTGAGTCCAAACCTTTTGAAGATTGGTTTGTCAAGCATGGCATTGAGCATAATTTTTTAGTACCAAGAACTCCACAACAAAATGGTGTGGTGGAGAGGAAGAATCGAACTTTGGAAGAGATGTGTAGAACAATGCTAAATGAGTATGAGCTTCCAAAATACTTTTGGGATGAAGCTATGAACACCGCTTACTATGTCATCAATTGAGTTCATCTAAGAAGGGACGAAATGAATACTCCTTATGAAATATGGAAAGGTAAGAAACCTAACATTTCTTATTTTCATCCATTTGGTAGCAAAGTTTTCATATTCAATAATGGCAAAGATAGCCTAGGAAAATTTGATGCTAAATCAGATGTAGGAATTTTTCTAGGTTACTCCACTAATAGCAAAGCTTATAGGGTGTTTAATTCTAGAACTAGAATTGTTGAGGAATCAATTCATGTTAAATTTGATGATATGATCTCACCCCTGAGAAAGGAATTTGTTGATGATGATATAGGTATCTTGGAAAAGAGAGGTGATCATGGCATTCAAAAAGGCTTGGAGGAGATAAAAATTAATGAAGAATCCATTAGAATTGAAGAGGCTTCAACTTCACTTCTAAACGATTGGGCAAAATTAAGGATCATCCAATAGAGCAAATGATTGGAGACATTAGAGAAGGAGTTAGAACTAGAAGAGCTTTGAATGAGTTTCAAAGCAACTTCATATACATCTCCATTGTTGAACCAAAGAACACAAAAGAAGCTCTAGAAGATGAGTGATGGGTTCAAGCTATGCAAGAGGAACTCAACCAATTTAGGAGAAATAATGTGTGGGAATTAGTTTCGACTCCTAAAGGAAAAACAATTATTGGAACTAAATGGGTGCATAGGATAAAGTATGATGAGAATGGCAGACCGGTGAAGAAAAAGTCAAGGTTAGTAGCTCAAGGTTTCAACCAAGAGGAAGGACTTAACTATAAAGAGACTTTTGGTCCAGTTGCTACACTTGAAGCGATTTAACTCTTATGTCATTTTGCCTCATACAAGAAGATCATGCTCTTTCAAATGGATGTGAAGAGTGCCTTTCTAAATGGAATTATTCAAGAAGAAGTCTATGTAAGGCAACCTCCAGGTTTTGAAGGCCATGAACATCCCGACTATGTCTTCAAGCTCAATAAAGCACTATATGGATTGAAACAAGCACCAAGGGCTTAGTATGAGAGGTTAAGTTCTTTTATAATTCAAAATGGCTATGTAAGGGGCCATATTGATAATACTTTCTTTATTAAGAAAAATGATGATGATATGCTTATTTGCCAAATATATGTTGATGATATTATATTTGGTTCAACTAACCCTTTTATGTGAGAATATTTTTGTGATCTTATGAAGGGAGAGTTTGAAATGAGCATGATGGGGGAGATTACTTTCTTTCTTGGACTTCAAATCAAACAACTTGAGGATGAAATATTTATTCACCAATCTAAATACACCAAAGAGTTGGTAAAGAAATTTAAAATGGATGGAAGCAAAGAAGTGTCAACCCCAATTTCATCAATACTAAAGCTTGATAAAGATGGGGAAGGGAAACCGATGGATCAAAAGCTTTATGATCGGATCCCTTCTTTACTTAACTGCCTCTAGACCCGATATTATGTTTGCTACATGTCTATGTGCTCGTTTTCAATCCAATCCTAAAGAGTCTCATTTCATTGCGTGAAAAATGGATTTTTCGTTATTTGATTGACATTATAGGTTTAGGTTTATGATATCCATCATGTTTAGATTTCAATTTGATTGCTTATAGTGATGCCGATTTAGGTGGTTGCAAATTAGATAGGAAAAGAACTAGTGGAATATGTCATTTTCTAGGTGAATGTTTAATTTATTGGGCTAGCAAGAAGTAAACAAATGTTGCTAATTCCACGGCCGAATCCGAATATGTGGCTGCGGGAAGCTCTTGTGCTCAATTTTTATGGATTAAAAATCAATTGCTTGACTATGATATTGTTTTTAAGAATTTCCCTATCTTTTGTGACAATACAAGTTCTATTAAATTGAGCAAAAATCTGATTTTGCATAGTAGAACAAAGCATATTGAAATTAGACATCATTTTCTGCATTATCATGTGCAAAAAGGTGATATTTGTTTGAAGTTTGTGAGAACAAATGGCCAATTGGCTGATATTTTTACAAGACTTTTAAGTGAAGAAAATTTTGATTCAATTCGATTTAGATTGGGAATATGTGATGTGAATGATTTGTGATTGTATTATGAGTTTTTATTGTATATTTTATGAATACATTTACATTCATTTACAGCAAAATGATCCGTATGGTCAATCGATATGATCTTGAAGCAAGATAGGTTTCCTTCAATATGTTCTGTTTTGATACTGCACCTTATCTCACGTACTTTATATTATCTCAAGTACGTCACCTGGGTTTTGCTTTGGTTCACGTACGTTTATTTGTTTCTAGCGTACGTTATCTGGGCTTTTGATATGATCAACGTACGCTAGTTTTTCTTTGACGTACGTGAACTAGAAAATTTTTCCCAACTCACGTACGTAAACTATACATCACGTACGTGAACTTCATTCAAATCTATATCAGGCAGCCACTGTTGCTTGACATTTAAAACTCAAAACTCTAAAAACCTGTCGCGCCTCTTTCCATGCATGATCGAGACCAGGATCGACATTTCATCCATCTTGCATTCATTTCTCTTATATTTTCTATTTTGACTTTTGTTTTATATTAATGTTTGTACTCCTGACTTTTGATATATTTATGATGATGATGATGCTTTCTTTTTGTCTCTATTGAGTATTATTTTTGTTTATCTTTTTGATCGATGATAAAAAGGGGGAGAAGCTATGTTATAATTGATTAAAATCGTATTATTGGATCGAATTTGAGAGTTTCAGAAGGAGGATTGTGAGATGTAGAATTTGATCGAAAAGGTCAGATCATCAGGTGTACTGAGAATCAGTGTTGATGATTCGAGAGTCCTTTGGTTTGGACTGAGATTGTGTGTACCATCGTCTGGCAGGTTACGCGAGGAGATTATGATGGAGGGACAACTCCACATATTATGTACACCCGTGGTATATCAAGATGTATCGAGATCTTCGATAGTCATATTGGTGGCCAGGATGAAGAAAGACACAGCTGAGTTTGTTAGTCGATGTCTGACCTATCCGCAGGTTATGTTTGAACACCAACGTCCTTATGGATTCATGTAGCAAATACCTCTTCTGGAGTGGAAGTGGGATCGTATCACGATGGATTTCATTGTTGGGCTACCGAGGACATCCTCTGGATATGACTCTATTTTGGTGATCGTGGATGGATTGACAAAGTCAGCATATTTTCTGCATGTCAACACGACATATGGAGCGACACGGTTGGAAAAATTATATGTCGACCAGATTGTATGTTGACATGGTGTGTCAGTTTCTATAGTGTTTGACAGAGAACTGCAATTTACTTTGCAGTTCTGGAGAATTGGATCCATCAATTGGCATTAGATCGTTAGGCTTCATTTAGAATAACTAAATGCCTCGAAGAAAAGATTCGTAATGGCTCTACATATGGGGAATGTCACCAAAGGTTTCGCTCTCAATCATCCTCTTTTGTTTGATGGCCACAACTTCATATATTGGAAGAAAATAATGTATATCTTCAACCAATCCTATGACATAGACTTTTGGAAGGTAATTGTGCTTGGTCCCAAAATCCTAAAGAAGGAAGATGGGACACTTAAAGAGTATGTGGATTTTAGTGATGGAGATTGGAAAACTATCCATCTTAACTCCAAGGCAACTCAACTCTTGTATTGTTCCTTAAATCATGAAGAGCACAATAGAATTTCCTCATGTGATAACGCTAAGGAGAATTGGGAAATGTTGGAGGTAACTTATGAAGGAACTACTCAAGTCAAAGAAACTAAGATCAACATAATGTTACATGATTACGAGTTGTACGCAATGAAGGAAGGAGAAAGCATTACTAACATGCTTGATAGATGTTTCGAGATCACCAATGGACTTGCTTCACTTGGAAGACCAATTTCAACTAGTGAGAAGGTGAAGATCTTGAGGTCTTTGCCAAGAGATTGGGATGCAACAATTATGGCAATCATGGAGTTGAAGGACTTAAACAAAATGGATTTTAGTACTCTAGTTGGTTCACTTATCAACTATGAGATTGTTTTAAAGAATAAAAATGCCAAAGCCAAGCCCAAAGAGGAAAGTCTTGCTTTCAAAGCCATTGAAGAAAGTGATGACACACATGAGGATGAAGAAAGCGAAGATGAGATCATGGAATATTATGCAAAGAACTACAAAAGATTAAAGAATTTTATGAAGAAAAGGTCAAAGGAGAAGGGCAAGTATCAAATATAAGAGCCTAAAAAGGGATTCAACATAAGAAAGAGAAATGATGAAGGTTGTTATTAATGTGGAAAACCTAGTCATTACATCAAGGATTGCAAGGTGTTCTCTAAAGCTCCTCAAGAGAAAAAGAAGAAGGACAAGTTCTTGTAGCAACTTGGAGTGATGATGATAGTGAGATACTTCAAATAAAATGAAGAAGTCAATCTTTGCCTTATGGCAAATGAGGAAAACTCAAGTGATGGGGAAAATCAAAATTAGGTAACCTATTTATCTTATAATGAATTGCATTATTTATTCATAAGCTTGGGTGTTGATTTTTAAGAAATTCTCAAGATTAACAAGACTTTGAAAAAGAGGAACAAGTTTTTGGAGGTTGAAAATGTGATTTTGAAAAAGAAACTTGAAAATCTTGAGAATGCTCAAAATGATCACTCCTCTTGCCTTTGTAAACAAAAAGATTTGGAAAATGAATTGCGAAGGATAAAAAATGAATTTTCTTATGCTTTGAATAAGTTTACTAATGGGCAAGAAAAGTTTGAAAAAATGTTATCTTTGCAAAGGTATTCTTTATAAAAGCATGGATTTGGTTGTGATCCATATGAGAGACAAACCTCTCTCATATCCAAGTTTACTAAGGCAAAGGAAACATCTGGTGCTTGTGAAAAATGTTTAAAATTTTGACATGATATGGATTCTTATTGTAGTTTATTGAGAACCATTAAGGTGAAGAAAATGTGGATTCCAAAAGAAACCACTCTACCTAACATGGTGTATATAACTAACCAACAAGGACCCAAAGCAACTTGGGTACCTATAAAATCAAAATAAATTATTTTTATAGGTATGCATAAGAACAAAGGTGGAAACTAGTATTTAGTAATTGGATAGTGGGTGCTCTAGACATATGAGTGGAGACAAGAGCCAATTTGCAACTCTCACACCAAGGAAACATAGGGTTGTCACCTTTGGAGACAACAACAAAGGGAAGATAATAGGTATTAGTAAGGTTGGTAAGGAGCCTCTCCCTACAATTGATAATGTATTGCTAGTTGATGGCACAATTTGTTAAGAATTTCTCAATTGTGTGATATGGTTTATGTGGTCAAATTTGAGTGTTCACATTGCACAATTTTTACAAAAGAAAACAAAATTGCTTGTATTTGTTTAAAATGGAAATGTTTATATTGTGAATTTGCATGATGCATCATTCATTAATGAAAAATGCTTACTTACCATTGATGAAAACTCATAGAAGACTAGGCCATTCATCTATGCATTTGCTTTCAAAACTTGCTAGAAACAATCTACTAAGGGGTTTACCAAACTTGAGATTTTCAAAAGATCACTTGTGTGAAGCTTGTTTAAAGGGTAAGCACACAAAGGAATCATTTAAACCAAAGTATGAGATTTCTACAAAATGAATTTTAGAACTTGTGCATATGGATTTAGTAGGACCATCCATGCATTGTAGTTTAAGTGGAAATTATTATACCTAAGTAATTGTTGATGATTTCCCATGCTTTACTTGGGTAAGATTTCTTGCTAATAAAAGTGAAGCTTTTAACGAGTTTGCTAAGTGGTGTAGATTGGTGCAAAATGAAAAAGAAATCACTATCATTTCAATAAGAATGGACCATGAAGATGAATTTAAGTATAAGCAATTTGAAGAGTTATGTGACAAATAAGGGATATATCATAACTTTTCGGCCCTAAGAACTCCATAACAAAATGGAGTTGTGGAAAGAAATAATAGAACTTTGGAGGAGATGTCAAGAACCTTGCTAAATGTATACAAGCTCCCAAAGTATTTTTGGGCGGAAGCCATGAACACTGCTTGTTATCCTATAAATTGAGTTCACTTGAGAAAGAGTCAAGACAAGACATGCTATGAGATTTGGAAGGGAAGGAAACCAAATATTTCTTATTTTCACGCTTTTGGGTGCAAGGTCTTCATATTTAACAATGGCAAAAACAATCTTGGAAAGTTTGATGCAAAATCATATAGTGACATTTCTTTGGTTATTCTACTCATAGCAAAGCATATTGAGTGTTTAATGAATCTACTAAGGTTGCAAAGGAGTCCATTCATGCAAAGTTCGATGAAACACTCCCCTGAGAAGAGAAATGACTTGTGACGAAGATGAAGGTGCTAACGTTGAAAACAAGAAATTGGAGGATCTTCAAGAACACTTCGAATAAATGAATATTGAAAATAAAGCTTCTATTGATGATCAAAATGAAAAAGGGGATTCATATCAAATTCTAAAACATTGGAGAAAAGTAAAAGACCATCCACCAAAACAGGTCATTGGGAATATTGATGAAGGAGCGAAAGCATGGTAAACACATAAGGAGTATCAAAACCATTATCCTTTAATTTCTCAATTAGAGCCAATGTATGTCAATGAAGAATTGGAAGATGAATGTTGGGTCCTATCCATGCAAGAGGAATTAAATCAATTCAAGAGAAACAATGTGTGGGTCTTGGTTCCAGCACCAAAGACAAGACAATCATTAGCACAAAATGGGTGTTTAGAATCAAGTTTGATGAGAATGGATTTCCAGTGAAAAACAATTCAAGGTTGGTAGCACAAGGGTACATTCAACAAGAGGGTTTAGATTGTGAAGAAACATTTGCTCCGGTTGCAATATTAGAGGCTATTAGACTTCTTTGTGCATTTTCTTCACATATGAAAATAAAGATTTATCAAATAGATGTGAAGAGTGCCTTTCTAAATGGGTATATTGAAGAAAAGGTCTATGTCAAGCAACCACCAGGTTTTGAGGACCATGAGAAGCCCGACCATGTTTACAAGCTCACCGAAGCTCTCTATGGACCCAAGCAAGCCCCACGAGCATGGTATGAAAGGTTGAGTAAGTTTCTCATTCAAAATGGTTTTAAAAGAGGTCATGTTGATAACACTTTGTTGGTGAAGAAAAATGGAAATCGTTTTTTGGTTTGTCAAATATGTGTTGAGGATATTGTGTTTGCAGCAACTAACTCGTCTATAAGCAACAGAATTTAGTGATTTGATACAAGATGAATTTGAGATGAGTATGATGGGCGAGCTCACATTCTTCTTAGACTTCAAATCAAACAAAAATATGATGGAATCTTTATCAACCAAGCCACATACACAAGAGATCTCCTAAAGACATTCAAATTGGATGGTTGTAAAGAGATGTCAACTCCAACGTCATCAACTCTAAAGCTTGGAAAAGATGAGAATGACAAACCGATGAATCAAACACTTTGTAGAGGTATGATTGGGTCTTTACTCTATTTAACCACTTCTAGGCCCGATATTATGTTTGACACATGTCTTTGTACTAGATTTCAAGATTATTCTAAAGAATCTCACCTTATAGCTTGCAAATGGATTTTCAGATATTTGATTGGCAATAGAGATTTAGCACTTTGGTATGCCTCATGCATGTCTTTTGATCTTGTTGCATATAGTGATGCCTCTTAGTGGGTTGTATGCTAGATAGTAAAAAGCACATCCGGTTCATGTCACTTTTTAGGAGAATGTTTAATATATTGGACTAGCAAGAAGCAAACAAGTGTTGCTACTTTTATCATAATGGTGGTTTTACCAAATATGTGGCTTAAATCTTAGTAAACTATGGTATTGTTTGTAATAATGTTCCAATTTATTGTGACAATACAAGTGCCATAAATCTTAGTAAAACCACCATTATGCATTGCAGAATGAAACACATAGAGATTAGACATCATTTATTGTGTGATCCTATTGCCTAAGAATGATATTTGTTGGTATTTTGTATCCTCGTAAGACCAACTAGTTGATATATTTACCAAACCTTTGGATACATCTTGTTTTAATTCAATTAGATCAAGATTAGGTATGTGCAAAATTCATGATATGCAATTTGTGGTTATTTTGATTATTATGCACACATGTTCATACATTCATGAAAATCTAAATAAAGTTGAGTATTAAAGGTAATGACATTGTCCAAAATATGATTTGGTGGATTTGGAAGTGTTAGAGTGTTGAAATGGTCAAAAATAGATTGTTCAAAGTAAATTTGTTTGTGTCAAATGTGAGTGAAGTGGTGAGACTCGCTTGTCAGAGGCTTAAAATTATGGAAAAGAAAATTCTCCTTAAGGGTGAAACACGCGATTCATAGGCTAAGACACCCATTTCATCTGAAAATTGGTATTTTTTTCCTTCAGTGGTTAAAACGCGTGTTTCAGATGGAAAGACTAGTGTTTCTAGAGCCAACAATTGTACGACATAATCATAGGGCAAACAACAGGGCCAAGAAACAAATGGTGTGTTGTTTGTTACGGTCGAGACGCACGTGTCTCAGATAAAATGCAAGTCTCCTATGCTGGGTAGGATTAAAAGCCCAATTTTCTTCAAACAAAACACAATTCACTCAAATTCCTAACACGTCTTTCTCATCCTCACTCGATCTTCTCCTTGCAACGCACATCTTCCTCACAAAACCACTCAAAATGTTCACCAAATCTTTGTTACCCATTACATAAACACCTAAAAACACAAAATTTATCAAAAAACAACCCCAAAATCGTAAAACCTAACCTAGTTTATGTTTTGGCCAAATTTGCAACAATGAAGAGGACAAGAAAGAAAATCTTTAGAGGAAGCTCATCCACACCAACCAAAGACAAAGGCAAGAAGCCTAGGGTGGATGGCAAAGGCTCCAAAGCACAAAACAAGTTCTTAGATGAGATGCAATGAGAAGGTATAATATTGTCAAACATGAAAAGCTAGCTCTTAGTGTTTGTATGGATTTTAGCTCATTTCAAGAAGGAAATTTGGATTTTAGGATACTCAAAAGACTTGGATTAGTTGAAATTGCTTCAATGGGTTCCAATACATATGAGGAATTGGTTAGGTTGTTTTATGCCCATTTCAAGACAATTTTGTGAATGGAGTGATTCATGTTATTTCTTATGTAGTTGGGACTCACATTGAGTTTGATGAGGATTATTTAGCTAGAATTTTGCATATGCATGTTAGTGGTGAAGTTCTCAAGATTGGTGAACTTAACAATACTCAAGGATTGCACAATCCTGAGAATATAAATAAGTATGTTGCTTATCCAATCATAGTTCAAGCGAAAAAAATCCCCACTAGTGTGTTGTTTTGGATATAGAACATGTGTTTATCATGAGTTTTGGCACTTTATTCTTTAATTTGTATTTTTAGGTCAATTGCTAATTATTTGATGGAATTGGACGAAGCAAGCCAAAATGCGGCTTGACTAATGATTTCTGATGCATTTAAGGTTGCACATGGTCGTCCTCCAACCTCCCATAGGCGTGACACGGCCGTGGGCCATCAGTGGTGTGAAATTGGAATCCTTAAACCAAGCCACTGATGGAAGAAACTCATCCACGACCGTGTACTGAAGCACGACCATGAACACGGCAGTGGTGTCGACCGTCTAATAGTCTGGAACTTTTATTTCATTGGACACGAGTTTTTTGAAGTGGTCACGGAAAAAGGACCCTCAAACGCAGGCAAAAATCGTGCTCGTGTCCGTGGCCAAGTGAAGACATGGTTTTTGCTCGTGTCCATCCACTGGGTATGAGGATCTATAGAGATAGATCACAACCAATCTTGGGACTAAGTCAAGATAAGTACATAGACAATGTACTGAAACGGTTCAGTATGGTTGACTCCAAGAAAGGTTAATACCCTTATCACAAGAAGTTGTTCTAAGTAAGAAAGATGGTCTTTCTACAACAGAACAAAGGGAATACATGAGTAAAGTTCCATATGCTTCGGCTATAGGTTCTATCATGTATTTTATGTTATGTACTAGGTTGGATGTCGCACATGCACTAAGCATGACAAGCATGTTCCAATAGGGTCCAGGTGAAAAACACTGGACTGTTGTCAAAGGGATCCTTAAGTACTTACAAAGGACTAAAGGATTATTTTTAGTGTACAGCAGAGAGGAAGAGCTCATTGTGAATGGTTACACTGATGTTGCGTTCCAAACTGATGCCAAGGACTCGAAATCGCAATCTGGTTTTGTGTTGTCTGAATGGAGGTGTTGTAAGCTGGAAGAGCTCTAAGAAAGATACCGTTGTCGATTCTACTACAAAGTCTGAGTATATTGCAGCTTTAGAAGCTACAAAGAGGTTGTATGGATTAGGAAGTTCATTACTAGATTATGAGTTGTCCCAAGAATCCTAGATCCCATTGAACTCTATTATGATAACAACGAGGCTATTGCACATGCTAAGGAGCCCTGATCACACTGGAAATCCAAACATATACTAAGGAGATATGATCTCATTCGAGAGATCATCGAGAGAGGTGACATGAAGATATGCAAGATTCTTTGAGAAGACAATGTAGCTAATCCGCAAACCAAGCAGCTAGCTAGGCCAAAGCATGAGGGTCATGTGAGATCCTTCGGACTTAGGATTATGGCCAATTGAGACTAGTGCTAGTGAGAGATTGTTAGTGTAAGCCCTAGCCCCAAATGCATTGTATCCAAATTATATTTGATAAATACATTAAGAGGCATTATTTTATCTCTTTATTATTCTTGTGCATGTTTAAATTGATAAAACGTCCATGGATAATGATTCTGCTTAAGTTATCAAATATGTGATTTGGATAGTAAAACCTTGAAGCATAAAACAATACCATTCTAAATATCCCTAGTTGATTATTGTCATGGGAGTGGCAGAAAACCAAGACTAGTATGTGCTCTATGAGGTGATCATGTTTTACTAGTCATAGGATATGAGATATCAATCAGATAACATAGAACATGTTAGAGAATAGTGTTTTGGATCGATCCACTTATGAGAATACTACACGGTTGAAAGCTCATAAGTATTTCTCATGCAATGCTTATACTTGAATCCCTTGACCTGAAATCACTATGAATTCATGGGTGATTCTCGTATACTTTGACAGAGGCATAACGTTTTTTGTAAATGAATGGCAAGTGTGGGTATGATTGGGTATTTCAAGAGTCATGCTAAGAAACATGAGTAAAGTGAAGGGATTTCCCCTCTCCAGAAGAGAGAATATATCACCAGCCACTTGATTAGTGAAGTTGAGTAGCGTGTGGTCACACCCAAATAAGATGATAAGTGTTATCGTTTATTTGACTTAGTCAGGATCACTAAAAGATCAAGGAAATGTTTTAGCATAAATAAGGGTGACCTGTTTGTTAGTGTATGCCCAAATCCCAAGACATTGTATTTCAGTTAGTTTATAATATAAAGCAATAATTTGTTCTTTTATTTTCTTGTGCAAATAAATTAACAAAGTATCCATGAATAGTTGTGGGTTCATGATGCAAGTGTGGT
>CAODLS010188721.1:0-23111 GCA_948243855.1 Flueggea neowawraea | reverse complement strand
AGAGGTGGCCGAATTTCTTCCTACCTTTTTAGGGTTGGATGCCGAATTTTCTCTCTCCCTTTTTAGGTTTATTGTGCCGAATTTATCATGGGTTTTATTAATATTATTGGACTTTTAATTATATGATACATTATCATTTAATAAACCACTCTTATGAGCCGAATTATGTCACAAATAATTAATTACCCATAACCTTAATAACTAGTGATTTAAATTAAAAGCTCATTACATTAATGGACTATGTATTAAATCTTGTTTAACACATAAATCATAAAAATCCTAAATTACTATTGATTAATTAAATTAATCATCTCAATAATTTAATCATAAAAGAGAGAACCTTTGCAACCAATCCAGTTCGTTCTTGTGTGTGACCCAATACGCCCACTCGAAATTGGCAATGGGCATTTGTCCCAAACCTTTTGGCCCAAAGTTCATAAGCGGTATTTAGTAATACATTATGACAACCCAAAATCGAGTGGATGTCGGTGATCTGAGTTAACCTTTCACAGTCTGATGTTTAATCCTTTTGTCACACGATATCTCATCTAAGCATAAGTCATTGTCACATGTCAACCTTATATTGCTTAGCATATTTCTTGATCTTCAAGTAGATTGATATGACGAATGACATTGATAAACCCCTTTATCAATTCATTTGAGTATGCATATATTCCATAAATCCTACTCATCAAGTGGCCAAGAGATATCACTCTTCTTAAAAGGAACAAATCCATTACTCTCACTATCACTCCTCGACATGATTCATGACATATCCAATCATAGCCTTTATTGTTACCCTGTTACGGATAACGTTTGACTAAGTCAAAACATGTGATTCCTCATGTAGGAGTCGATAGTGAGTTTCAGTCAGATGACTTAAACATCACGACTGCATGAAAGCTTCTTTGTGACAACTATCCGTGAAGAGCTTTCATATCGGGCCAGTCCAATACATGTTTCCCAACATGTATCTATGTTCTAAGTTGATATCTCATATCCATAATCAGTAAAATGTGATTATCTACTTAGCAACATACTAATCTTACTTCATTATCAATCCCATGATAATGATTGATTAGGGACATTTAGAATAATATTCTTTTTTATCCTTATGATTTTACTATCAAGTCACACACTTGATGGCACAAGGAAGAATCGACTATTAATGGAGTTTTATCTTCATAAAACAAATAACATTTCATAGAAATAAAATTCCTCTTTATTAAATAAATCAAATGACAATGTTTACATGATTGGGCTAGGGCACAAAACTAACAGAGAATACCTAATCCACAATACGATATTTAGTCCTTTTGTCACACGATATCTCGACTAAGCATAAAGTATGGATCACGACATCTTTATATAGCTTAATTAAACATTTCTTGATACCCAAGTAGACTGAAAAACACAAATGATATTGATAAGCTCTATCAATTTCATTCTAGCACGACCATGCATTTCATCAGTCTTACTTGTCAAGTGGCTAAGAGATATCTCACTCAAATAAGAGCAGGACAAATTCCTTCACTGTCACTCATATTCCTCCACTTGATTTATCATATGTCCAATTATAGCCTGCATTACCATCCTGTTACAGACGATGTTGAACTATATCAAAACATAAAGATTCTCATGTAGGAATCATGGTGAATTCAGGTCGAATGATTCAAATATCACTACTGCAATAAGAAACACTGATGACATAATCCATGTAGTATTTCTGATAGTGGGTCAGTCTAATATCATGTTCCCAACATATATCTATGTTCTGAGCAACATTCCATGTCCATGATCAGTAAAACATGATCATTTCTCAAAGCACATACTAGTCTTATCTCATTATCATTCCTATAATAATGAATGACCACGAAAAATTTAGAATAGTATTCATTTATCTTAAGGTTTTACTATCAAGTCACGTACTTGATGACATAAGGCATAATCAACTATTCATAGATACTATTATCAAGTCAATTCATTACTAAATAACATGATAATATATATATGCCAAAATAGAAATGCCTCGTATTTATTAAATAGCAATATAAATGACAATCTTTATATGATTGGGTTAGGTCATATTACTAACAAAACTCGTCCCCATAACTTTGAAAATCCTTGAAAAATTCTCTTATCCCACCCATTTCATGCCTTGAACCTAAGTATCAGTGCTTACTAACTGAGCTATCCATAATCTTAAGTGATTGATTACATTGGAAATCCCTCTCATTTTGATTCATGAGGAAAAAAATAAAACTTCAAACAGTCAATAGAATTGCACAACTGAGCAATGGTGTATTTGGTTGAAGAAGGAAAAAAACAAAGAGAGTAGAGGATATCATGGAAGAGACATGTGTACCCATATTAAGGATTAGCCACTCGTTGTAAAGTGAAAGAAAACAAAAGAAGAGGCTCACACATATCCAGTTGAACACGTGTGACCCACTCAATCAAAAGTGAATAATGTTGACAACAAACTCGCAACTGGAGAAGGATACTCACATATATGAAGTACAAAAAGGAATTACAATATGAATAAGGTTTGAATTCAACAAGAATCTCAAAGATTCAAATTTTTAAATTTGAAGTTTCAATAGACAAGCTTACCTATATGAATGCAATATGATCTGAACAACATTGTACTTGAGTGGCAAATTCTATTTATTTTGTGTCATGTTAGAAAGGTGACATTAGAAGAACGTAGGACAAATGCTTTCATAAAGGTAACATCAAAGTTGGAATTGTCTTACTCAATAGAGAATCATCGCGTCCTATGTGAATGATTTCATGAAATTGAAGGCAAAAGGCAAGAGTCAGATTGAACTCATGTCTCACTAAAGGAAAACTAATGCCCCATATCATAAGTAGTACTTGCGCATGTGTAATCTTAAAGTCCAATGGTTATATTACTTAAAAAGGCTATAAACAAACCTAAAAACTTAGAGAATTAAAGAAGGAAAAGGATTTTACATAGGAGAGAATTCACGTAAGAGAAAAGAAGAGCAAATAACTCCATATAGAGTCAAATCCCACATCTCAACATTGAATAAGAAAGAGTGCTCATAAAATAGTTCATTGTTGAGAAGCTTGATTAGAATCTTGTTTTCATCATTGAGAAAGTGTTTAAAGTTCTTACTTATCTTTAGAAAAGTAATTCTAGGGTTCTTACTTGTCTCAAAGTGATTGTGAAAAAGTTCTAACTTAGCTAAAAAATTATTGTAGGAGTTTTCAAGTACTAAATGGTGATACTTAAGTTGTAGACATAAAAACAAATTGTTGCCTAACCATTATAAAAAAATTCGTGTATTTCTTTGTTGTTTTCTTTATTATTTGATTATTCATACAAAATGTATTAACTAACCACTCATATGTTTGTTTAGTGTTTTTGTTTTGTTTATTTCATTAACAATACTAATTTTGGTCAAAAACACAAAGAAATATATCAAAAAAAGCATAAGATTGAAATATAATATTCACCCTCCCTATTGTGTATCTTCCATTGTATACCAATTCCTACAGTTGGTATCAGAACAATGCTCGTACTCATTCACAAAATCATTTACTTGAAAACACCATCCAACTTTTAGTGGCACAAAATTTTCTAAATGGAAGAAGTGCATGAAAATCTCTATACAATCTTACAATGTATAGATTTTGAAGATGATCATACTTGGTCCAAAGATACCAAAAAAAGAAGATGGAACAATTAAGAGTTACAAGGACTATACTAAAAAGATTAAAAGGCCATTCACTTAAAGTCAAAGGCAACACAACTCATCTATTGTGCACTCATCCATAAAGAATATAATTCTAATCTCGTGAAAGTGCAAAAGAGATCTGGGAAATCCTAGAAGTCACACATGAAGGAACTATTTAAATGAAGGAGATTCAAAGCAATATGCTTCTTTATGATTACGAATTGTTCTCAATGAGAAAGCACTACCAGTATGCTTGATAGAATTAAAGAGATCACTAATGGACTTGCATCACATGGAAGACTAATTTCAAGTAGTGAAGGTGAAGAAAATCTTGAAAACACTACCTAAAGAATAACATCCACAAGTCACAGATATTCTAGAATCGAATGATTGAATGCAATGGAGTTTTGTTTACTAGTTGTTACTGACAAAATAATCTCTTTGGGTGGGGGTGGTGAATATAGTGATTGAAACTTTCTTTTGATCTTGCAAAATCACAAAAACTTAGAAACAATATTAGTAAAAATGGTGTATGTGTGTGCAAGTGTTAATAATCAAAATAAACAAAAATAACAATAACAGAGATAGCATAGAAGAGATGAAATACAAGGATTTGTAGTTGTTTGGCCAATTCTTGGTGCACATGTTAACTACCTAAGTTTTCCAACTTGGGCTTTTCCACTAATGCCTCCAACAAGGTATTTATATCAACTTCTATTTCTTATCCTTTGGTGAGTAGTCAGTCATGTTGTTTTTTGGCTCACAACGAATAACCTTGTTTTTTTACAGATGACAACTAACCACACGTTTTTTCTTGTCCTACACATAACCTTACAACTTCACTTTCTATGCTAAGTGAGAACTTCTAATCTTCACTAGTTGATTGCGGTTCAACTAAAAACCTTAAGGCTATCGGCAATCAACTCTTTATTCCATCCCTTAACCCCAATTATAAGTATGAGAAAGCCTACTGGGTTTTTACAAGTGAGCAACAATGTTGGTGGGACTTTTAGAATGAAAGATAAAGAACAAACTACCCACACTATACCAATTTTAATATCTTTGGGAACTTTCGATAATAGAGAATGTAAGCTTGATAAACGAAGGAGTAAGACACTTAATTTTTAAGTTTGGAGTCCTTTTTATGAAGTTGTTTGAAGTTATTATAATAGTTGGAATAGCATACGAACCCGTTGGAAATCAATCATAAAGATTTTTGGATGTTGTCAGATGTTGCTGGTCAACTACCAAACTTAATTTTCACTTTTGTTCATATGTTAGTTGACTACTGACTTCATCGGTCGACTACAAAGCTCTAATTATCCATTTTTTTGATCGTTATATTAAAATTTTTGACTTGTTATTATGATTATAGGCTGAACAAATCATATTTAGGTGCCAGACGACTACCAACTCAATTTTTTACTTATGAACTTGTGTTAGTCGACTACCAAGGTCATCAGTCGACTACTAGACTTGGTTTTGTCTCTGAACAAAATTATACTTTGTTCTTTCATTCGTCAATCGATTGGTAACTTTTGTGGGTCAACTCTCATGCTCCAAAACTTGACTTTGAAGACTTTTTCTTAACCAATTTGATCTTGTTGATCTCTAATGTTTTTCTTATTATCAAAATCAATCTTAGGCCTTGTGAAATATATTGGATCACAGGTGATCAATATTAAGATCCTTCTATGTTTTGATGATGAACAAAATGTGAAAAAGTAAAAATAGTCATGTTACACATGCAAGTATTGAAGTTAAGCACGTAAGATGGATCAGAGTTGCAAACAGAAACTACTGGATCATTTAAAATCAAGAATTACACAAGATAGATAGATAGATAGACACACACACACACACACACACTTACGTAATGAATAATGACAAAACAAAGATCTTTTGACCGTTGAAGAATGATTTTGAAATGATTGAATGCAACGGTCGGATTCCACGAGTTACATATGCAACACACTATATTACCTATGAAACACATGATTTATGTATGTAATTTGTTTATGTTACGTACATAAGTGAGTTCTAGACAGCAAAAACATCAATGACTGCACTCCAACGGCTAGTACAATAATTCCAACAGTCTTGTAGGCATGAAAGGCTATAAATATGTCATGAAAAGGTAGAGAAAAAAAGGGATGATCATATGCTATCAAATTTCAAAAACTTCCATCATTCCCCTCACCTCAAAACACAAAAGATCAAGATAAAGACAAGATCAAGACCATCAAGTTCACACAATCAATCCTAGCATAGATGTTTCATTGTACTCCTTTTCTAAACTCTTTGAGAGTGATGAAATGTTTGTTGTGAGCTTAAGAAAACAACATTGTATTGGCCTTACAGATGTGAGCCGTAATCAACCACGTTTAGGCTTCAACGGTGTGAGCCAGAATCAACCTTACTTAGGTCTTAGAGGTGTGAGCTGCAATCAACCTTGTTGTAAGCCTTTGTTGGATTGAGCCAGAATTAATCATCAAAATAATGGATTGAGAAAATCCTAAGTGGAAGCTTAAGTAGTGGACATATGCACGGTTGACCGAACCACTATAAATTCTTATGTTCTTTCTTATCTACTCTCCCAAATCAATTAAGGTGCCAAAAAATTCTCCAACAACATAGTCCAACAATTATTTCTCATTGTGCTAAAAAACCTAAGAAAATCAAAATGAGAAATCCAAAGCGTTCAATGCATCCTCCAAGAAGAACGACTCTAATGGTGATGATGATATCTCAACTAAGAGTGATAAAGAACCATTTGCTTTATATGCTAATAATTATAAGAAGTTCATAAGGGAAAAGAAGAAAGAAAAGAGACAAAAAGCCAAGAAGAGAAGAACAAATGCAAGGGAAAGATGAATGAGGATGATGAATGTTATACATGTGGAAAGTTGGAGGATCAAACTAACAAAATACAAAGGAAAAAGAGGCTAAAAACACAAGAAATCCAAGAATGAAATACTAATATCCAAATGGAGTGTTGAAGGCTCAAGTGGCACTGAGAAAATGTATCTATGTCTCATTGCATCAAATAATCACTCAAAAACAAGTATTGAAAGTGATTTATATATTTACATCAAATGAGATGAGATAATCAATCATACTTATGATAAATTTCTTAATGCATTTATTTAAAATAATCATGATTTTGCAAAAGTGATGAAAATAAACAAGAAGTTGCAAAAGGAAATTATGTCTTTAAAACTTGAGAATGTGAATTTTATAGGTAAAACTAAAGTTTTTGGATAACAAATTGATCATGAATTATGTTTACAGAAGCAACAAGATTCAAAAAGTGAAATTGAAAACTTTAAAACCGATTTTCCAAACCATTTTTTATAAGTCAATTTTCAAACTTGTTTATAAAGTTTTCAGATGGTAATGAAATGTTTGAGAAAATGTTATCCTTTCAAAGATTTGAATGTTCAAAAGGAATTAGATGGACCACAAACTCAAAGGGATTTAAATCAAAGTTTTAGAAAACTAGCATATCATATGTAAATGGACATAATATTTTATAATTGGACAAGTTTGAGAAAAGTTATTAAGGTCAAAAGAGTATGTATTCCCAAAAGAAATACTCTACTTAATATTTTTCAAACTACCAAAAAGGGCCAAAGATAAGAGAAGTACCTATTTTTTTTAAAAAAAAAAAATAGGTGTGTTGTGTAGAAACTAGGGTCTATATGAAGGATGTTGTTGGGCTATTGAGTTCCTTCTTATGTGGAGAAACCCAAAATTTTGAGAGGCCTATTTTTACTATGTCCATTAGGGTTTATGAGTTATGGTTCCAGCAGCCACATGTGAGTTAGTTATGGTCTCATTTGTGCAACCACATAAAAACATAAGAGAGAGAATTTTCAATGAGAGAAGCCAACATGTCCAACCTTTTGTAATAGATTGTCGGAGGTCTGTTTGTGGTCTAATCGTTCTGATTTTGGGTAGGTTTGTTCGTCTTTGTGTATTCTTTAATCTGAACAATGGATATTTAGTTTTCATGGTTGGTTTGTGAGTAAGAGTGTCTAGAATAGAAGCTGGCATGGTTTCAACGCTGACATGTTTGATCAAACTCCGTGGTTGGAAGGGTTCCATGATCTAATTGAGCTGATTTTTTGTCAGTATTTGTAAGACATTCAAAAAATTATTTTGAACGGTGGAGATCGAATTTTGAGGTTAGGAAGGTCATTGTTTATTGTCAGAACTAATGATTTTGTTAGCTCTAGTTACACTCGTCTTGTTACTTATGTTTTTAGGAGTTGTGGTTGTCTTTATGGTTGCTTAAGTCACTTGTTGGCATGTTTTGCTACTGTAAACATTGTCAAATTATAGTGGAGCATTTTATTTGGACCGGAGAGAGGTCCCGTGGTTTTTATCTTTCGTTTTGAAGGAGTTTCCATGCTAAAAATTGTCGCGTTTGTTTTATGTGTTTGTGTTGTAATTAATTTGTGTTTTGGACTGTTATATATTTGCTCCTCTTGTTCAGTCAAGTGGGAAATGAATTTCTTAGATTAGTTTTGGGCATTGTTGAATTGCCTTCCACCCCCCTCTCTTTCCTAACAGATGGGGATGGCAAAGAGAACGAAGGCCAATAGATATAGTGTTGTGAAGATTTTCTAGTTTAGAGACTGAAGTGAGGTAAGTTTAGAGGAGGCCACGGTTCACGAACCGCCGATTCAGGTACAACGGGGGTTTAACTTGAACTGAACTGTGGCTCCATAGTTTCTGTCCAGATCGGGTTTGACCGGTCAAACTGGTGTTTCCAATTTTTATTCCGGTTCGATTTTCCGCTTTGGTACCGGTTTGAATCCTTTAAATGCACTTTTAAATCTCTACCAAATTTTAACTACATTTCTGTTTAATAAGTAGTTAATTTTTAAAAATGAAAAAAAAAAAGATAAATGGTGTATAATTATAATAATTACTTATCATTTGGTGCACAATGTTTTTTTAGTGAAAATGTACAAACCATTAGTGTACAATTATAATAATTACAATAATTAATACAAGTACAAGATTAGAATTAGAAGCAGTTAATTTATATAAGTGAAAATAAAAAATAAAAACCGGTTGAACCGCCATCATTTTTGAACCGTAAAAAACCAGCAGTTCAACGGTTTTAAGAACTCTTAAACCAAAACCAGCCTGTAAACCGCTTATTTTCACTATATCGATTCCAGACTTATTTCGGTTTTGATCGGTCCGGTTCCACGGTTCCAGTTCAATTTGGGTGAGTTAGGGTTTTAAGCAACTAAAAGGAGGGAGGGGTTATAATGGTTGCATGGCTGGTCTTGCGTCTAACCGCATTCTTTGAATTTATTGGTCATTGCATTCTGAGACAAAGATTATCAGGCCCAATAAACCACACCTAGAATTGCTTGGCATGCGCTTTCCATTTTTTCCGGTCAATCCCAAGACTATGCATAGAAAAAAATAAAAAGAATGCAATTGACAAAAAAAAATGCACATCAATTAAATTAAGATGTAGATCGTTTTTAATTTAGGCACAAATATTCACTTGGTCAAATTCAATAAATAGCAAGCATTGTCTATGGCAACGCACAAAATTAAATCAATTCCCCACACTTGTACTAAATGATGTCCCACGTTCAGGAGTAAAAAACTATTCTTTGGGTTCCTAGATGTACTTTATATGTGATGATTGGCAAAAAAAATTGTAGACTTAGACGTAAAAGCCAAAACCAAACAATACAAAGGGAACAATAAAATACTAAAAATGATAAAGAACTTAGAATATAATATGTTACCACTTGGTTTGTCTCTCACAAGCATTAAGTTTAACGTCTTCAGTCAAGCGACGATGCATGATGGAGAAAATCCAACAAATGCATGCGGCCGTACAAGTGATATAGATTGAGTATAATATCATTCCACAAAGAACTAGCTAATTTTTAATACTTGCTTATTTGTTATTGTCTATCCTAACTAATTCGAATAAGTGAGATTTAAGTTAAATTAAAGGCAACTAACTAAATGTCAATCTAAACGGAAATCCAAGAAGTGGAAGGGGTGAATTGGATTACTTTAAACTATATGAAAATTGTTTCAAACTTCTTTGAACAAATCAGTAAAACAATAACAATCCAACTCAAATATCCTAAAAGAAATGAAATAACAAATAATAAAATAAAAGAGATAACAGAAGAAAGAATCAAAGCCCAATGATTTATTGTGATTCAGTCCTCTTTGATCAGTGTCCATTCCTCAAGCTCAATCCGCCACTTAGAATCCACTAATCTCCTCAACTGCGGGTAAAGAGAAACCTCTATACATTTTGCTTTAGCCTTGGATGCAAGGAACCATACAACTCTCTTATTTTTACGAGAAACAAACAAGGAAAACCTCACAATCTCTCAAGAAAATAAATGCTATTACAATGGATTCCCGATGGAAACTTATTGCCCAAACAAAAGCACACACCAATCCAAGTGAGTGCAAGTAATAAAGCATAAGGTATGTGAGAATGAAAGTGAGTGAATGGTGAGCACAAGCAAGCTAAAATTGATTGGCAATTGTTAGAAATAGCTTCACTGATGTTTTGTGATGCCTCCAAGAGGTATTTACACTTCCTCTTAAAAATAGAGCAATTATGGGTCCTCTTTCTAGCCGTCGCGACACAAAAAGTCCTTCATTTAAAGTACATGACGTAGTCAAGGTTAGTGTGTAAGTCATATGCTTGCATGCACAAGCTTGCAGTTTGATTCCTCATTTGCATCTGTAACATGTAGCTTGCGTGCATAACATTGAAAAATTTCATACACTTTGCATGTGAAAACTTCCTCTTGCAAGCACAACACAATGATTTTTCTTATACAAAATTCTTAACATTTTTCTAGCCTTAGTTTGCATTAATATTCCTTAACAAATATTCAAATGGAATGTGCTGGAAATTTCATCCTGTCAATTGTCCTTTTTTACGTGCTTAAGGAATCACACCTTGCATTGCAAAATTTCAAATTTTGCTTCGTCTTCGAAAGTCATCAAACTCCACACAAAACTCCTCTGAACATTTGCGTGCATAAACTCTGGCGTTTGCATGCACAAAGAGCACTTTGCGTATGTATATGAAAGTGTTGCTTATTTTTATCTCGATAGCAAATATCTTGTTAATGTTGAAGTGATTTTCTTGATCAAGATTGAAACCAAACCTTTAAAGAGTCGATTCAAGATGGGATGGATTTGGTGAAGAAAAGAGGCACGTGTGAAGAAAACGTGAAGGACACAGCCTGTGACACAGTGTAATGTGTAATTTTGTGGTTGAAGACACAGCTTGCTTTCTTTGCCCGTGTTTTGATGCTTGTCGACTGTGTCTTACTCCTTTGTGACTGTGTCTTCAGTTCTGAAGGGTTTAGGTCGTGTTTTAGGGTTTGTGATGATTTATTTTGACTTGTATTCCTTGTATAAATATAAATAGGTAGGTTGAGAATATCTTAGAAAAGACTGGAACGTCTTAGGAGGCATTTGAACGCCGTTGTAAGCTATTGTGGCTTCTTTTGACTCTGAATAATACAATTACTAGGTCTCTCCCATGAACGTAGGTCGATTGGCCGAACCACGTAAATCTTGTGTTCTTATGTGATTGCTCTTATTTAATTTTGCGTTCTTCTATCGCCTAATTTCATTTTAAGTGATATCAAAGACACATAAGTTTGTTTAGAAATGTCTGGATTCGTTCTGCAAGAAGAAGATGTCTTCATACAAATTCGAGATTGAGAAATCAAATGATTTCATGCTGTGGAAGCTGAAGATGAAAGCGATTCTGGTTCAACAGAAGTGTAAGGAGGCGTTAGAAGGTGAAGAAAAATTACCTAAAGAACTGACAGTGGTACAGAAAGCTGAGATTGTGAAGAGGGTGCATAGCGCAATTCTATTGAGTCTGACGAATGAAGTCTTAAGGGAGGTAGCTAATGAAACTACTGCAGCAGGTTTGTCGAAAAAACTAGAGAGTAGATATCCGAAGAAGTCCCTGTTAAACAACCTTTATCAGAAAAGGTGACTGTATACCTTGAAGATGTTAGAAGGGATGCAAGTAACATAACATCTTGATAAATTTAATAAGATTGTATTATATTTAAAAGGTGTTGGTGTTGACATCGAGGACGAGGATCAAGCTATGTTTCTATTATATTCATTGCGTGACTCGTATGAGAGTTTTATTGATACGATAATGTATGATATAGATGGAATCTCGACTAATGATATTAAAGATGCTCTATTATCTAAAGAACTGAAGATGTTAACTTCTAGTTCAGGTGGAGATAGTGTAAAGTCCGGGTTAACTGTGAGTAGGGGAAATAAAATGGGAAAGAATCATGGGTTGAGGTGTTATCACTGTGAGGAGACTGGTCACATTAAAAAGAATTGTCCTGATGTGTCCTAAATTTACATATAAATTAAAGCAAGAATATTTGTGTTTCATCCTATAAATCATGCTTTTATGATATAACTTATATAATTTATATGATATTTGTAGGATGACATAAATTGGAGAAAAAGAGTGGGAAAAGGTGGATTAATGATTCAAAGCAGAAAAACCAAAAGTTTACTGAAGAAAACCTAAAGAAAATGAAGGTTTCAAGGTGGAAAGGGGTGTCACAGCCGTGGGGGCATTTGTCACGACTGTGACAAGCAAATCAAGATCACATTTTTTAGTTAGAAAAGTGTCACGGCAGTGAAAAAAGAGTGTCACAGCGGTGACACTCTGCAGAAGGTCAAAAACAGCTCCTCGTGAAGACAAAAGAAGTGGGGGACCAAAACACATGTGTAGGGGCCTCTTTTGGATAGTTGTCCTAGAGTTTTGTGGGGACCAAGAGGGGGTATAAATACACTTATTTTACACCATTTTAAGGATATTTCACCACCCACATAACATCAAAAAGGTTAATAGCCAAGAAGAGAAGAAAAAGGAACTAAGAGGAAGCGAGAGGGTTCCTTGAAGAGACCAATGGTCTTGGAAAGAAATCCCCCAAACCTTTTGCTTTTGATTTATCATCTTTTTTTTGCTGATGTTGTTTTTATTCTTTATTTTAATGTTTATGCTTATTTTCTTTGAACATTGGTAGAATAGGTTTGGTTTTTGGATTTTGAGTTGTAAGCTTTATGGATGTTTTCTGTATTTATAAATGGGTATTGATTTTTGTTCGTTATTATCTATATCTATAGTTTGTCTTGAATGTTCCTTATTTTCCATATTTAAATTTTTCCATGGATTTGATTTTATGACTTGTTGATTACTGAATGATGTTGTGCCTAACTACCACAATGTTATTTTTTGACAAGCCCAAGTGAAGAATCGAAAGATGAAGTGTGGTTTAGGTCTACAAGCATAAAATTTGTTGAGTGCTAGAGTAGACATACTTAGTGCCTACAAGGTGTTCGATGAAATTCCTCAAATGACTTAATGTGTCTAACTTGGCTAGGTGATGCGGAAAGGACCCTCCTAACAATTGTAGGTACGACTTGGGTGACCTTGAAAGACGCCACAAATTAGTCTTGTGGGGAGAACACTCAATCCCAATAACCCATTTCTTTAATGTAGTAAAAAGGAAGTTTTGCTTGTATCTCAATGATCCAAATGCCTTTATTTACTTTGTTATTTCATTTTATGTTTTTAAAATCAAACCCATCACAACTCAAAATCTTGGTTTTTATCGCTTTCCTTTGCTATTAGATCATTCACTAGTACACGTTCCCTGTGGATTCGACACCTGATGAGTACTTCAAGGGTTTTATTACTACATCGATTCTTGTACACTTAGAAGAACCCAATCATGTCCACATAGGGGAAAGTGTAAGGAATCAAGGACAATAGTAGTTCAAAATGATTCTGTGGGTTTTTAGGATAATTCTGATGAGTCAGAAAGCAGTGAAATTTTGATAGTTACCGCATCCAAATCTGAAGATAGTTGAGTTATTGACATTCAAACAGCTTATCACATGACTTTTTTTAGGAAATTGTTTGATTCTTTTAACTAATGGAGAGGTAATGTGAAATTGGGAGATGGTAAGAAGCTGAGTGTTGAAGGTAGTGACTCTTTAAAGATTATGATGCATAATGGGATGGTCAGAAAACTTGATGCTTGGTATGTCCCGAGGTTGTGAAGAAATTTTATTTCTATTGGTGCTTTGACTAAGCAAGGTTATGGTTTCTTTGGAAGAGGTGGAGGAATTTGGGTGTTCAAGGGTTTCTAGGTAGTGATGAAGGGTAGATTACAGAATGACATTTACACCTTCATTGATAACTCAGTAGTTGCTAATAAGTTAAGGACTGTTGTAAGTTCTGCAGAAAAAATGGTGGAGTTTGTGATTGAGACTCCGAAACAGGCAAAGGTCGATCAGGTTGATCCACAAGGCTAACAACAAGGGAACCAATGCATGATAATTGTGTTAGTGATGGATGGAAAGCTAACTAGCAGAGGTAAGTCCGGTTTGGACTTGGTTCGTTGTTGCAGGACTTGAGTCCCTTCAGGAGTGTGGCAGATGAGTGATTCGGGGTTCAGAGTTGTACATGGAAAGAAAATTCTCTTCAATGTGAAGAATTGTTAATGTTGAAGTGATTTTCTTGATCAAGATTGAAGCCAAACCTTGAAGGAATCGATTCAAGTCAAGATGGCACGAGTTTGGTGAAGAAAAGAGGCATGTGTGAAGAAACAATGAAGGACACGGCCTGGGACATGGACGTGTCCCAGGGCGTGTAATGTGTAATTTTGTGGTTCAAGACATGGTTTGCTTTCTTTACCCGTGTTTCGATGCTTGCCGACCGTGTCTTACTCCCTTGTGACTGTGTCTTCAGTTCTGAAGGGTTTAAGCCATGTTTTAGAGTTTGGGATGATTTATTTTGACTTGTATTCCTTGTATACATATAAATAGGCGGCTTGAGAATATCTTAGAAAAGATTGGAACGTCTTAGGAGGCCTTTGAATGCTGTTGTAAGCTATTGTGGCTTGTTTTGAGTCTAAATAATAGAATTATTAGCTCTCTGTCCGTGGGCGTAAGTCGATTGACCGAATCACATAAATCTTGTATTCTTGTGTGATTGCTATTGTTTAATTCCGCATTCTTCTATCATCTAATTTCCTGTCATATCTTTTATTTCTCTACATTGTAACTTCGCATGCATAATTATTTTCTTACGTCTGCAAGTCTTGACTTATGTGAGTAAGCACCAAATTTGCGTGTGTAAGTCCTTCTATTTTTAATCTAGTAGCCAATTGAGTGTGACTTGTACTAGTAAGTTGATTATTAGTTAGTGTAAATCTTGGATATTTTCCATCCAACAACCATTGCTAATTTGCGAAAGTTTAAGAATCCAGTTACGTGCATAATCCATTGTTTGCATGCGCAAGCATGACTTTGCAAATGTGAAGCATTATATTACCTGTGTAACTAAGATTTAGCCAAATTCCTTCCTTTTCCCTTTTTCCCCCTCAACTGACCTAGGGGACTTGTGTGCGCAAACTTAAGACAAATCCATCTCTACGTTCAGAAGGGTTGGTTCGACTGCATAAGATTATTTATCAAACTGAGAAGAATTTCACATGTGAACTAAACTTGATTCAACGCTAAAATTAAGCTAAAATAAAATAAATAATGTAAAAGTAGTGTAAGTGGCAATTTATCAAACACTTTGTGTGCACACCCAATTAAGTTCCCCAATGACCCCTGGCAATGAATGACTACATTTAATACCCAAAGAACATTCAAAAACCTTATAATTAGTGAAGGCTTGATTGAAAAAAGATGCAAAACATCATTTTTTTAATAAGTTTCACTATCTCACGAGACATGATCGTATCTCTATCTATCATGATGTCGTGTCATTTAATCCTTTAGCTTCTAAATTTAGTCTTTCTCAAGGAATAAACCTTATAAAAATGTTTATTCTTTGGTTGGTAATGTCTAAGAATGCATGAAGAACAACATTAAATGAACATCAATGGGAACTAAGCATTGGGCATTAAATAATAGTGCTAAACCATCACATACTCAATTTGGGTTTGGATTAGTTGGGCAACAAAAGATCTACATAAATATAATGTAAATAAAAAAAAAGCATGAATAATGAGAATATAAAAAGAACATCCACCAATGAAATATCAAACCATAAAAGTAAGTCAAGCAACAAGTTCCTAACAAAACCCTAACACTAAGCTAACCTAAAACACTAGTTCTCTAAAACTAAAAATGAGAAGCCAAACCATATTGAGCCTTCAAAAGATTGTACAACAAATATTTATAGTCTCCCTTACACATGATTACAAAAACCTAACCATTTATGTATTGAAATATGCCCCCATTGGTTGAAACTTAAGTAAATGGATGAGTTTAGGAATCGTTCCTATGTGTAAATGACTCATGCTCCTAACCCCTCCTCAAGGTCGTG
Source organism: Flueggea neowawraea (assembly GCA_948243855.1). Taxonomy (NCBI): domain Eukaryota; kingdom Viridiplantae; phylum Streptophyta; class Magnoliopsida; order Malpighiales; family Phyllanthaceae; genus Flueggea; species Flueggea neowawraea. Next base: position 6,992 of record CAODLS010188721.1, on the reverse strand, counting down.
ATTGGATAATTTTTTGGTGATTCATGACCATGACTCCTTCCTCACAATCGTGAATGAAGGTAGAGATGGGTGGGTTTTATCCGCTGCGACCATGGTTTATCAGTCACAGTTGTGAACTCCTGAATCACTTGCGACGATTTTTCTTAATTCTAATGGTTCCAATCTTTAGTCCTCTTCATTCCTTTGTCCATGCTAGCTTCAAATCATCTTGGTTTACCGTTGAAATCATATAATTTTGTACCCTTCGGCCTGGAAATAAAATACATGTAAATTGAAGTAAGGCTTACAAAGTAGTTGCAAAAACTAAGTTGATTTATTACTTACCAAATATTTTTAAATTGTCCTTCTCTAGGAACAGGTAAAGAGGCACCAAAGGCTCCATAGCTCCATGATCAAATCCAAACTTGTTATGGTGAATTGAAGTAATTTTACTTTGTTAATAACGATTTGCTAATTAGCATGTGAGAATACCATATATATTTTCAAAAACAATTTGTCATAGTTGATGCTGACTAAAAAGAAATGATTTTTATTTTAGGAGTAATGTTTATAGAAAAAAGATTGTTGTTGGTCCTAAAGATGGCTATCCAAGGGGGGTGAATTGGATTTTGAGCAAGTTTAAAATATTGCTGATTTTTTTCCAAATTAAAACAAACAACAAAATTTCTACAAATTCTTTTGAACACAAATCAAAAATTCAAATGCAGAACTGATGTGGATCAATAAGGACTAGACTTTTTGGTGTGGTTGTTCACACTGGATCAGTTTGTCTCTGATACCAACTGGTGTAGCAAAATCTATGAAAATAAAAGATAATTAATTAAGTACGTTGATTCGCGCACGAATACCGAAAATAATTCTTCTATAACATGTTGATTCTAAGAATACCCAGTAAAATAGGCATTCCAAACTCAAGGTTTCGGGAAAAAGTCTCAGAAAAATAGTATTGATCAACTAAACTGAATAGAAAGTTGGCTAACCATGTTTAAGACCAAAAATTACAATCGTAAAAATCAAAAGACAAAAATATCCTTGCTAAAATGTTTCATCCACAAAAAGGGCACTAAACGACGTTTTTTGGGCCTGTAAATCGGGGGTGGTTTCATATGGTTATGGGTCGTAGAGCTCGGAAAGATATTTGATTTGATATCTTGTGGGCCCTGTAACTCTTCCCATATCAAAATTTATGGCCTTCGGAAGTTCTTGCCACATTTTCCCGCATCCAAGCCCGCCAAGAAGTCCAGTCCTTGCTGATCTGATCCAATGTGAACATGCTACCTAGAAGACAGTAGAGTGTCAAGGACGTGTATGAATACAACATGGAGCAGCGGATTCTTGAGATCATTGACGGACGGTTTGAGCAAGTTGTTCACTAGCTTACAGAGAGGATGTTTGTGATGATGGATAATCGGCTCAAAGCGAATCTAGTGCGCGACAACAACAACCAGTGGGCAAACTCTGATGTTGAGGATGGTGACGTTGAGGAGGGAGATGATCAGGATGTTGAGGCACCTCGAAGGCGTCGTAGAGCGGTGGTAGAGGATGACCGAAGGCGTTGGGAGACAGGTATAAGAATTGAAATTCCTGAGTTTCATCGAAGCATGCAGCCTAAGGAATTTCTTGATTGGTTGGTGACTATTGAGAAAATCTTGGAATTAAAGGGGTTCATGAAGACAAACGTGTGCATTTGGTTGTAACCAGATTGCGTGGAAGAGAAACAGCTTAGTGACAACAACTAAAATTGACCTGAAACATATTGGGAAAGGCCAAAATTACTAGTTGGGAGAAAATGAAGAAGCATATGAAAGCCACCTTTTTACCATAAAATTTTCAGAGATTGATACATCAAAGGTTGCAGGCCAGATTTGCGTTCAACGGATGAAAACACTGCTGAATTTTATCAGTTAATTGCCAGGAACGAGATACAAGAAACTAAGGACTAGTTGGTGGCATGATATATTAGGGTTTAAAGTTAAATATTGAGGATACTTTGAACATGTGCTTCCTAGTTTCTGTCTTGACTGAACACCATAGGGCTTTGATGGTTGACAAACAGGCTCGACGCAATAGTGGTTCTTTTTCTGCGAACACTATAGGTGGTGGTGCTAATGGCGTGGCGATTGGAAGTTGTAGTTGTGCGGGATCGAGAAAGGGTGGCAGTCAGTTTAATAAAAGGGAGTAGCAGTGGTGGTGGTGGTATTAAATGCTTTGGCTGTGGAGAGACCGGCCATAGACATTCGGAGTGTAGAAAGACTGCAGGCAAGAAAGCATTGTTTGCTGACACTTATGACTGCGAGGAAGACGAGACTGAGTTCACTGGCAACCTACTATATGATGAGGACACAAAAAATGAAGTGCTGGTAACGCCGAAAGCTGCGTATGAAGATGATTGGCTGCATATCAACATTTGTCAGTCGACCTGTACCATCCTTGGTAAGGTATGTCGTTTTGTGATTGATTCTGGAAGTTGTGAAAATATTGTGTCTACTGAGGTTATTCAAAAATTGAATATACAAACTGAAAAACATCTGAAGCCATATAAATTAACGTGGCTGAAGAAGGGGGCAAGGTTTCAGTGTCTAAAAGTGCTCTTGTTTCTTTTTTTTTTGGGTCTGAAATATAAAGATACATTTTGGTGTGATGTAGTTGCTATGGATGATTGTCATTTATTGCTAGGAAGACCTTGACAATATGACAAAAGTGTGTATCATGATGGGAGAGCCAATGCTTACAGATTTATGTTTAAAGGTGTTAAAATCGTGTTGTTACCTAGTAAATTGGTTGTAGAGCAACCGAAACATGTAGCTATTGTCCTTGGCTTAGTTTGAAGAAGAACTGCAAGATTTTGAAATGAGGTATATGTTGATGGGAAAATAGGTGCTTCAAATGAATTCTGTTCAAGAACTAGTGGCTTCTCTGATCGCATAATTCAATGACATTTTTCTTAAAGAGCTACCTGACGGGTTGCCTCCAATGTGTGATATTCAACATCATATAGACTTGGAGCCGGGAGTGACGTTGCCAAATAGACCACATTACAGAATGAGTCCACGTGAGCATGAGGAGTTACGGCGGCAAGTGGAGGAATTGTTGGTGAAGGGGCATATAAGGGATAACATGAGTCCTCGTGCAGTTCCTACTCTTTTGGTACAAAAAAAATGGCTTGTGGCGGATGTGTTCATAGTAGGGCCATCAACAAAATTATTTTCAGGTACCATTTTCCCATTCCTCGTTTAGATGATTTACTTGATCAGATTAGTGGTTCAACTGTGTTTACCAAACTGGATTTGAAAAGTGGGTATTATCAGATTTCTATTAGACTGGGTGATGAGTGGAAACTGCATTTAAGACTATGAAGGGGTTATATGAGTGGCTTGTGATGCCTTTTGGTTTGTCTAATGCTCCTAGTACTTTTATGCTTGTGATGAACCAGTTATTGCATCCTTTTATTGGTAAATTTTTTGTGGTGTACTTTGATGACATACTGATTTATAATGCTAATACTGAAGAGCACTTACAACATGTGAGGGAGGCTTTTAGTGTGTTGCACAAGGAGAAATGCTATTTAGCAATGAAGAAGTGAGTGTTCATGGCTCCCAAGGTGTTGTTTTGGGGTTATGTGATTTCAGGAACTGATTTGGAGGTTGATGAAGCCAAGATATGAGCTGTGAGGGAGTTATCTCAACCAACCAATTTAACTGAAGTGAGGATTTTTCATGGTCTGCATTCATTTTATAGGCGTTTTATTGCTACCTTTTGCAACATTATGGCTCCTATTACAGATTGCATAAAGGGTGGACAGTTTGTGTGGACTGAAGATATTGAGTCGTCATTTCTGCAGATTAAGGAAAACCTCACTTTTGTGCCAATACGAGCTCCTATAGTTAATTTTTCACAGCCTTTTGAGTTACATACTGATGCTTCTAAGGTTGGCATTAACACAGTTCTCAGTCAGAACAATAGGCCTGTGGCATTTTTCAGCGAGAAATTGTTTGGGGCCAAGATTAACTATAACACCTATGATATTGAGTTTTATACAGTTGTTCAAGATGGTAGGCATTGGTGCCATGATCTGTTCCACAGAGAGTTTATTTTATACACTGATCACGATTCCTTGCGAAACTTACATCAGCAGGATAAGGTGTCACCCCACCATGCGAGATGGATTGCTTATCTAGAGTAATTTACTTTTGTTGTTAAGCATAAGGCTTGAGTTTCTAATCTAGTAGTTGATGCCCTGAGTCGCCAGAGTAGTTTACTGGTTACTATATGGGTTGAGGTACCTGGTTTTTACCCTTTTCTTGACTTTCTTGTTACTGATCGTTATTTTATGCAATACTAAAAGATGTACAGGCTGGGAAGAAATCTGAATTTTTACTGCATGATGGTTTTCTATTTAAGGGGAATCAATTGTACATTCCAGATTGTAGCCTTCGTCTGTAGATAATTAAAGAACTACATGGAGAGGGTCATATTGGCAGGGATCATATGTTGCAATTAGTTCAGGCGTCCTACTTTTGCCCTTCCATTCGTAAAGAGGTCAAAAAATATGTACATCGATGCAAAATTTGTCAAGTCTATAAAGGGCAGCCATTAATGTAGGACTGTACATGCCTTTACCAGTACCTTCGAAGCCCTGGATTGATATCATCATGGACTTTGTGTTGGGTTTGCCACGTACTCAACGAGGAATGACTTCATCTTTGTTATTGTTGATATATTCTCTAACATGGTTCATTTTTTTCCTTGTAAGAAGACTACAGATGTTGTTAATGTGGCACTTATATTCTTTTGGGATGTGTATCGTTTGCATGGCTTGCCAACATCTATTATTTCAGATATAGACAGTCGGTTCTTTTATCACGTTTGGCTCAGCTTATGAAAGATGGTTAGCACAAGTTGAATTTCAGCAGTGCTTATCATCCTCAGACAGATGGGCAGACTGAGGTTTTGAACATTTCGCTGGGTAATTTATTGTGTTATTTGGTGGGCGACCATATGAAGAGTTGAGATCAAAAGTTGTGCCAGGCCGAATTTGCTCATAACCATGTTGTGAATCGTAGTACATGTTTCCTTATAGTGGTGATTCTTCTGATGACAACCTTGATGCAAACTTGAAGGCGGATTTTCTCTATCATAGGAGGAATTAGAGGTGTTATCGGTTCCAGAATCGACGGTTTCGATTTCTGGAATGGAGGATCCGGAACCAAACCTTAGTTCCCACGGTTTGGTCCGGTTCGGTTCCGATTCTAGTTGTGACTGGGTTTGACTATAACTGTTGGTTCTGGTTCAGTTTCCTCTTTTTTTTTCAGAAATTTTGTTTTTAACCCTCTATTTTATCCCGTCAATTATTTTTCCAGTTTGTAAATTTGGTTATATTGAATAATTAACTATAGTACTAATAAAACATGATATTCCAATTTTTTTTAATAATTTTCAAACAAATTAACTATTCAAGTAGTAATTACATCACATAATTTTAAACAAAATAAAAAAACTCATTATAATTTATTAAATGTCCTCACTTGTCGCAGAGGAATACTGTGGTTACAACACCGAATTTAATTATACAATTCAAATATTAACAACACATGATAAATTAAAATAGAAAGTAAAAAAGAAAAAAAACTAAACTAACTCTCGTCGTTGGAGTCGGAAGTGTTTGTTGTGAAAGCATCTTCAAAGAACTCCTCACCTTTGGATGATGATGAATGGAGTTGGTCTTGAGTCCTTTGAAGCGCTCTCGACCAATCATCAATACAAACTTGGACTTCCAACGCCTCGGGAGCCAATCTCGATCTCTTAGCATCTAAAATGTTGCCTCTCATGCTAAAAGTTTGCTCAACCGTTACGGTAGAGTCGGGGACGGCTAGTACTTGGAGTGCAACCTTCGAGATGGTAGGAAATGTCATCTTGTATTGCTTCCAAAAATCTAAAATCTGAAAATCACTACCAACATCAAAAACAGTGGTTAGATAAATTTCAAACTCGTTATGAGAGTTTGAAGCACTCATTGGTTTCTTTCGCCTATCCACTATCAATTTGCATCCCACGAACAATGATGAGGAATTATGGATAAGCGGAAGTGAGAGCGAATTTGATTCCTCATTAGGACAAGAAATAGAAAAAGATGTTAATAATTCATTTATCAAAAGCCTAACTTTAGTAACAATTTGTAAAACACTAATATCATTTTCATTTTCTAAATATAATAATGAATAATAAATTTCCAAAATATCTTTCAAAAAATGAAATTTGTTGTTAACCCTAGGATCAAAAATAAATGCAACAAAATAAATATCGGGAATAAATTTAAAATAATTTAACCATTTCAATTTCATTTGGAGGACGGAATCTTTAATTTCTTCAATTTTCTCGCCTTCTTAAATGCACCGGCTATGTTTAATGCTTGTTCTAAAAACGCATGCGAACTGGGTTTATAAACATGACTAAAAAAATTAGTGGCATCATTAAAACATTGTAAATTTTGCATAATTTTTTCACAAATATTCCAAGTAGTAGGTAAAAGATTACTACTTGGAATATATTGAGAGGCAAAAGAACATAATAAAGTTTTGTTATCAATAGATTGAGAAAGCAATTCAAAAGTCGAGTTCCAACGGGTACAAATATCTTTTGCAAAACGTTTTGGTTGTTTACCATTTTGAATACAAAAATTTGTCCACTCTCGTTGGATCCTAGGAGGAACCCACATATGAGAAAGAACTTTTTTAATTGGTTGAATATGAACACTCATTGCTTGTAAACCATCTTGAACACATAAATTTAAAATATGGCAAACACATCGTATATGAAAAAATCGTCCACCAAAATTCGGTTGACAAATATTTTTTAAATCGTTAACGCAAGTATTATTAGCTAATGCATTATCAAATGAAATTGAAAAAATTCTATGAACCAACCTATATTTTTATAAAATGGTATGGATTAATCTATAAATATTTAATGCAAAATGAGATTCATCAAAATAT
>CAODLS010188633.1:0-10307 GCA_948243855.1 Flueggea neowawraea | reverse complement strand
CGAAACCCAGGCAGTGTTGGAATCCAAGCAGAATCCCAAATCAGAACTGAACTACCAGTTCCAATATTCCATCTCAAGCCTTTTGCCAATGCTTCTCTTCCCCAGAGTATACTCCGCCAAACCCAAGAGGGGTTGCCACCTAATCCGCTTGATAAGAAATCTCCATTTTGAAAATAGAGCCCCCGGAGCAGCTGCACCCATAAAGAATTCGGCTCTTGAGTAACTCTCCATGCTAGTTTAGCTAGAAGAGCCTGGTTAAACAACACTTATTCCCTGAGCCCCATCCATCCTTCACACTTGCTTTTAGTTAGTTTGTGCCATCCCACCCAATGCACCTTCCTTACATTGAGGTCTGTTCCCCACCAGAATTTTCTTATTACCTCTTCTATTCTGGTTAACGTCTCCATAGGCATCTTGAAAATAGACATTGTGTAGGTCGGTAACACTTGCAAAACCGCCTTGACCAAAATTTCCTTCCCATCCTTAGAGAGCAATGTCTCTTTCCAGCCCTGAGCTTTAGCTTTCACTCTATCCACCACATAGCCCATAGCCTCCCGTTTAGATTTTCTCCACACAGCTGGAACGCCTAGGTACATTTCACCACCATTGGATTCCTGACATTGCATTTTTGCCATAAGCTCTTGTCGCAATTCAGGGGGTATGTTTGGACTAAAAACCATGTGTGATTTATCAAAATTAACATGTAACCGAGACGAAGCAGATAATTGATCAAGCACAGTCTTCCATTGATGAATTTCTTGTAGATCCGCTTTGGCAAAAACTAAAGTATCATCAGCAAATTGTAGGTGAGTGATGGTGTGGCATCTCCGATTTAGTCTCAGACCATGAATTAAACCCCTTTGTCTTTGTCCTTCTACATGCCTGGAAAAAGCTTCACCAACAAACAAGAACAAATAAAGAGACAAAGTATCTCCTTGCCTCAAGCCTCTTGTTGGAGTAAAAGTAGATAATGGCTTTCCATTAACAACAATGGAGCATTTAACAGTAGTAACACACTCCTTAACCCACCTACACCATTTATTATTAAAACCTAATTTCTCGAACACAGCAAACAAAAACCCCCACTCAGCACTATCATAGGCTTTGTACATGCCTAGTTTCATTGCCACACAACCCCTCCTGGCTCTCGTTTTTTTCTTCATATGGAAAAGACACTCATGAGCAACTACAATATTATACTGGATATATCTCTCTGGTACAAATGCACTTTGTTATGGGGAAATAATTTTGCTCAAAAAAGGCTTGAGTCTCATCACAAGGATCTTTGAGATTATTTTATAAATCACATTGCATAATGAAATTGTTCTAAATTTTTTGACAGAAATTGAATTTGATACCTTAGGGATTAGAACCATGTGGGTAAGATTGAGATCCCTTAGCAACCTCCCATGGATGAAGAAACTCTGGACAGCAGCACACAAATCTCCTTTAATGGCATCCCAGTGAAACTGAAAGAAACTAGCCGTGAGGCCATTGGGGCCCGGAGCTTTCATTGAGCCTAAACTAAAACACGCTACTTTGATTTCCTCTTTAGTAACTTCACAGGTGAGCATCATTTATCTGATTATCCACCATAGTAGGAATTGTGTCAATAATCTCCTGCTCCACCCCAACATGTTTAGTAGTGTATAAAAGGGAAAAGAAAATTTTCATATGCTCTTCCACATCAGTTCCTCCCTCCAGCCATTCCCCTCTATCATTCTTCAACCTGTTAATTCGGTTAACTCTCCTCCGTTGAAACGTAGTAGCGTGAAAGAACCGCGTGTTTTGATCTCCATGTTTGAGCCACTTCAGTCTCGCTTTTTGACTCCAGTATAGTTCCTCATCTTTAAGTGCCTGACTATACTTTACTATAGATTAAGATTTATATTTTGTATTTGTATTTCCCAAACATAATTATTACATTTATAATTATGCCATTTCACAAAGTAAAAGATTTTTGTTCTATATATAAAAAAAGTTGAATCTCACTGTAGGTATTACATGCAACAAACCAATAATTGAATGAATCGAAAATTAATAAGCGGTTCGAGTTATTATTCTTGACAAGTACAGCATAAATCATAAACAGAAACAAAAGCCGCTATAGTTGTATAATAGTCTCGCATACAAACCACTTTTGTTGATTAACGACGAAAATGAAATGAATTAATTTCGCTTTCTATGTGCCACATGAAAATCCTCACGATTGTAGGAATCTCAAGCGGATAAAGAGGCGAACTCCTTCTTTCCCATAGAAGCCGACAATCTCTCCTCTTTTTCAGAGAGATTGAGTTGTTTTATGTGGGGGTAAAATGAAGCTCTAACCCTAATTTAAGTTTTATATGCACCTTTCTATAGTAGTGTTAGATGAGTTTCTCAACAATATATGTAGAACTCATATTTACCATTTATTCAATTAGAATTTAACCTAATTAAGTTGGGTTCATGAGCAACACTAATTAAGTCTTGATCGAACTACACTCGAATCAATCGACTTATCATGGATGGACCATATTTTTCTAACACTCATTCTCCTACCAAACAATTATTTTTCTTCAAATTAAGTACTCTGCTTATTACGTTTTGTATTTTCAAAAGAGTGAAGAATCTTGAAAACCAAAACTTGAGATTTTCTTGAACTGATCAATAATTGTAGTCTACCTTTGTTGAGTTGAGCAGAAGGGTAACTTTCTTCAATTATCAGCATTTAAATTACAGTATAAAGCATGTTTCAGAAAAAAAAATTCATATTACTATAAAGTATGTAAAGTCGTCTTCAAATTCTTGTTCTTTCCTTTCATCAATATAGCGTTTCAACTTATGATTGTCATTTGAGCAAATTTCTATTTATAAAAATAAACATTTAAATTTTAGGACTAAATATTTATTTAAACGAAAGTAGTTTGTTGTAGTAGATTAAGAAGTAGAATATGTAAATTTCGTCTTATTATTTAAACATATATATCTAAACGTCTTTTCAATTGGTAAATTAAGTATATTATATAGTAAAAAATTAAAGGTGGTGTTTTTTTAAGACTGTAGAAGCCGATTGCATAATAAAAAAATAAAAAGATGAGATGTGTTTTTAAGGGTTGCATACACATAAATAGTGAGTATGCTATAAACATATCTATCAAACAAAAACTAAAATTAACATGTCTTTTCTTTTTTAAACAAAAAATTAACATGTTTTTTTTTCAGAATTGCAATATACTCAACAAATAATGTACAAAATAGATTAACAAATACACATGAATGTTTTGTATTAAGCATTTTAGTTTAGAATATTGCATCTCTTCGCTTCCACTATAAAATTTGTTGAAGTTAAAATATAATTTTTTAATCTGTCGATTTTTTTACAAATTAAAAAATTTATCTTTTTATCCATAAATATAACTCATATTAACTAAACCACGTAAATTGTTATTAATGTCATATTTATTCTTTCTTTAATTTTCTGTTTGAACGCATATATATATATATATATATATATATTTCAAAATATGTTGAAATGGAAAGTGAAGAGGAGGGACAGAATGTGGCAATGTTAGTCTTACATCCTGGAGAAGAGTGGTGTCTTGTAGCGAAAAGTGACAGTTGTCCCAATAAACAAACAATATATTATTGGAGAGAGTAAGGGCATGTGAAGTTGCCGTCATTCCACTTCTCTCTTACCCACACGACAGCCTGTGTATGTCCAAACACATACACGCCTTCTAATAATTGCCAGCTGTCCTCCACTCTCCACGCTGGCACTATCTGCTTACGTGGAAGATATTACCTGTCAATTATTGGGGCCCATGAAAAAGTTGTGTAGTCCTAGGTTCTTTGGATAGAGATACTTTCGATTCTTTACCAAGTTGAGGGTTCAGCCACCGCCACGGCACCGCCTTTCTCGCCCATGCACAACTTTTTTCTTTTTTCTTTTCTTGAACTACCAAGGTCATTTGAAATTTCCATAAACGGACATTTAGAAGCAAAAATTATAGGTAATTATAGAAACATGCACAATAAAAAAAGATAAATTAATACGTTTTCTTTAAAAACTGAATATATATATAAGTAATAAATATATGTACATATATACAGTACATTCACTAAACAAACAATAATAATAAAATTAGACTATGATAAAATATTTGAGTTGATATGGCATGAGTAAAAATATTCATTAAATGTATTTAATGATGAACTTATAACAGATATGTTACAATAATCATTAAAGAGGGAGGTTACAAAATATCAACTCATCAACTCTCCACTCTATAAATAGTGATCGGAGACAACTTATCGATGTATGCTCTACTCTTCAGTAATACCGATACTCTGCTAAAATCTATACTGAATTGAGCGTCAGGGACTCCCCCGGGAGCATCCTGACCTCTTTTTTTTCTGTGTTTTCAGGTCTCGAGACAACGTTCACGATTCCCGATTGTTCGATTTCTCTTCTTTATTGTTGTTCATTTTTCGAGGCAACAACAATTGGCGCCATATGTGGAAAGCTGAACGAAAAGCCTTGTTCGTCAACGATCGAGAAGAAGTACATCAACATCACCTACAAAACTCACCATGGTGCAAACTTATTCGAATCATGCTGGTCATCCCGAGGAGGATGCGAGGAGAGTCGGTGCTGGAGCAGGAGCCTCAGGAACTGCCATCTTTACTATTCCACTCGTAGATTATGAAACGCTTAGGAAGCAGAACGAGGAGAACCAGAAGGCTTTGGTCGAGATGACGACCTTGCTCCAACAACTTCTTCCTCAGGCTCAACTCCTGCTCACGTTGCGTGCTTATGCCCAAAGTGCTCAAAGTGGAGGAGTTCCGAAGGGGCGTGATGTCGTGCAGCAAAGTCATCACCAACACACATAAGTGCATGAGCAGCTAAATCCTCCACCTCACCGTAAGCGCCACGATGTTTCTATTCATGTTCCTGATGCTCGGGTCGAGGCTGGGAGAGAGAACTACCAGGAGGTTGTGGAAAGTACGTGTAGAGGAGAGCCTAGGGTTCCTCCGAGGAAGGCTGAAGTAAAGCCCCAATCTTCGATAAGTGTTCGAGAAAAGGCAGAAGTGAGGAAAATGATCGAATAAGTTCTTGAGAAGAAGAAGCTGGTTCCTGCAAATGAGAAGCAGCAAAAAGCAAAAGCTCTGTTCACTAAAGAGGTAATGGGAAAACCTCTTCCCCCAAAGTTCAAGATGCCTTCGCTGCCGACTTTCTCAGAACAAGATTACCTGCATAAGCATGTTCAGAACTATGAAGCCATCATGATGCTTCATGGATGGGAAGATTCCATCAAGTGTCATGCATTCCCAATCACGCTAAAGGATCATGCTCGATCATGGTTCAACAGACTGAAGGAGGCGTCTCTTTCTTATTTTGATCAGTTAAGGAAGGAGTTCATCAACACCTTCGTCATTAACAGCAAACACAAGAAGGACGTTACATACTTGTTGAGCGTAAGGAAGAGTGAGAAGGAGACTCTACGAGAATATGTGGATAGATTTAGGAATGCCACTCTCGAAGTCCACGATCTACAGCCAGGAGTAACGGTGGCTGCGATGTTGCAAGGGACACAATCGATGCAGTTACAGGAGTTGTTGTCCCTCAATTAGCCGAAGACCTTGGAATACCTCTGCATGGTAGCTAGCAAGTACATCCTACAAGCTGAGGTCATGAAGATCGTGGTAGCTAAAGAGGACAAAGAAAATAAAAGGAAAGAGAGAGAGAGGCTTAAGAGGATCCGAACAGAAAGAAAGAGAAGTCGAGAGACTCTAGAGCACACTTCAATCCACACTTCAAGAAGTACACGCCATTGAGTGAGTCAATATCGACAATCTTGGCGACGATAGAGGGATTCAGACTTATTACATTTCCCCCAAAGACTGACAAACCTTTGGGAAGGGATGTTGAGGCCTACTGCAAGTACCATAATGCAAGTGGGCACTCGACGGACAAGTGTCGAAAACTAAAAAATAAAATTGAGAACTTAATTCGAGGTGGACACTTAGATCAATTTGTTGATGATGAAGCATCGAGAGAGGAAACAAGCAATGAAACAAGGCATTGAAGAAGTAATGATGATCAAAGAAATGATCAGTATTGGGCCAACTAGGCATGCTTCCACCAAAAATGTCACACTTTGTCTCTTAAGTATACTTTAGATGGTGGTAAAAATTTGAATACTTTGAGGTTTGGTTGACTTTTTATTGTATAATTTTCTATTTAGCAAGTAACATTCTTCTTTCTCATACATAAATAACTACTCTTGTGAATGAAGAATAGGGTAAGGCAAGTCGAGTGCTTGGCCACACAAAAAAGAAAAGGCTTACGGGAAACCAGGCCTATGTATCCAAAAGTGCTAAGAACATGGAGTGAATCCGAGCATTGGCTCTTCACCAACAATGCACAAGAATCATCTTGAGACCACTGGAATGCACCATGAGTAAAAAAGCTTACGAGTAATCAAGCTCTTATGTGGAAAACAACTAAAACGTGAGTAAAAAAGCTTGCGAGTAATCGGGCTCTCACATGACGAAAATGTAAAGTGAGTAGAAAAGCTTGCGAGAAATCAGGCTCTCATTTAAGAAATATATGAGTAGAAAGGCTTGTGGGAAACCGAGCTCTCACCAAGTAATGAAAGGATAGACTACGATGTGGCAATGGAGCACGAATCTTGTAGGAAATTGAGTGCTCATTGTAGAACACGCACAGTGAAAAATTGAACATCGCACACATGTGACAAATGAAATCCCAAGTGGTGTTGTCATGCATGCTACAATGTACTCGCTTAGACGTGTGGCAAGTGAAACTCCAAGTGGTATTGTTATGAACGCAAGCGAAGGTTTATCCGCTAATAATACGTGTGGCAAGTAAAACGCCAAGTGGTATTGTCATGAACGCAAACAACGATTTCTTCTTTAAGAAATGTGGCAAGTAAAACCCCAAGTGGTATTGTCATGAACGCACTCGACAATTTATCTAGTTTCTCCTCAAACAAGCGATTCAACTACTATTACTATTAAGACTCCACCAAAATCACTTGCACAAAAGTCATTTGGACATGTGATTGGGGAGCAACGATGCATTCAAGTGTAGAAAAGAAAAGCACACGAATAAGAGCAGTAAAAAAATTGATTCTAGCTCGAACCTCATCACGACCTTTCTGAAGAAATGGTGAACCTCCCAAGGAAATGATGAACCTCCCATGGAGGTGAACTTTCTGAGGAGGTTAAATTCCCGAGGAAATTTTGAACCTCCTGAGGAGGTGAGCTCCATGAAGAAATATTGAACCTGGAGGTAAAGTCTACGAGGATATGGTGAAATCTGCGAGATGGATGAGATGTTGAAATTTTTGAGGAGTTGAACTCCGTTAATGAGGAGATGAATTCTACTGAGGAGGAGATGGACTCTGCTGATGAGAAGCTGAACTGCGCTGAGGAGGAGATGAACTCCGCTGAAGAGGAGATGAACTATGCTGAGGAGGAGCTGAACTCTACCGAGGAGGAGATGAACCTCGCTGAAGAGGATATGAACTCTACTGAGGAGGAGAGGAAATCTGCTGAGGAGGAGCTGAACTTCGTTGAAGTTGAGATGGTGAACTCCACAATGAGAGTTGGTGATGAAGGACTCTGTGAGTTGGTGAGCTCGACAAGGCCAATCGGTGAACTCCACGAGTTGGTGAGCTCGATGAGGCTACGAGCCATGAAACCATGAACCACAAGCCATAAGCAACGAGCCCCAAGCCACGAGCCTCGAGCCACAACAATGAGTCATGATCCTCCAAGGTGCAGCTCTTGAACACCCACTCGATAGCAGGGGTGAAGTCCTCTAAGGTGTAGCTCCTGAACACCTACTCGGTAGTAGGGGTGAAGTCTTCCAAGAGGCAGCTCCTGAACATCCATTCATTAGAGGGGGTGAAGTCCTCTAGGGTGCGGCTCTTGAACGCCAACTCGGTAATAGGGGTGAAGTCCTCCAAGAGGCATATCCTGAACACCCATGCGGAAGTGGGGGTGAAGTTCTCCAAATGTGCTTCCTGAACACCTACACGATGGTGGGGTTAATGAAGTCCTAGAAACCCATTAGTGGCGGGGGTGATGAAGTCCTAAACACCCACTGGTGGTGGTGGTGACAACAACGATAAGTGGTCTGATCCACAATAGCAACGACAAGTGGTATGATTTATCGAACGACGTGTCCACACTCGAACACTTCGAATAAACGTGTCGACTATGGAACATCTCAAACATCACATTGACTCTCGAACACTTCAAACAAGTGTGTTGACTCTCGAGCACATCAAACAACATATCGACCATCAAACATCTCGAATGATGTGTCATCTCTTGAACATCTCAAAGAGAAATGGTCTGCAAAAAAAAGCAAGCAAGCAAAAAAAAAATCAGTGAGAGACTTGTCGCATGTCCACGACAAGGTCATTTTGGAATCATAGGACGTCGTCATTTTAGCTAGCACAACAACATTGTCCCAACAAAGGAAAACAATGTCGTTTCATCAGCTAAGGGCGACGTCATTTCAAGCGAACCACAGCAACATCTTCTACCACGCCTGGAACAGATCGTTTCGAGTCTCCTATTTCAACCACCATGTCGCTGCCCAAATCAGTCCCATCGAAGCTCACAATTAGGCTGATCACCATTGCCTAACACCATCACCATCATCGTTGGCATAGTCCAAAGCTAATAACAAACAGAGAGAAAATAAAAAGGAGCAAATCATTGAACACAGACAGAGGAGGCAACAAATGAGGCAAAGAAGAAATCAAATGGAGGACTAAATTGAGGAACACAAAAGAACAACCAAAAAAAAAGAAAAAGAGAAAAAATATCCTAACCCGCTGCTGTGTTAAAGAATGAAAAAAGAAGAAGTTAGAGGTTGATAAGGATTACAAAATTAGGTTAAAATCGGTGGGAAGCAAATCGGTGGAAATGGATTTGAATAAAATGGAAAGAAAATCAAGTTTGGTTTCAAAATAGGAAAGAACAGGAGGTGGCGGCTTCCACTGAATCAATTCAGTGATGATACACCAAATTTCCATTTCATTCCTTGTGTTTTTGGTGAACTATGTGACCATTCCCTCATCTGGTAAATTAGTTTCAAAAAATCCCTTGATTTTGTGACTACTTGAAAATACGTAACATACTTGACTCACAGTTACAAAAAGGGGATGGATATATTTGGCGTACTTTACTCTTATCTTCGGAGACCAAAAAATAAGAGTGAGGAGCAATTGATATGACATGAGTGGAAATATCCATTAAATGTATTTAATGATGAAATTGTAACAGATATGTTACAATAATCATTAAAGAGGGAGGTTACGAAATATCAACTCATCAACTCTCCACTCTATAAATAGTGACCGGAGACAACTTATTGAGGTATGCTCTACTCTTCAGTAATACCGATACTCTGCTAAAATCTATATTGACTTGAGCGTCAGAGACTCATTCGGGCAGCATCCCAACCTCTTTTTGTTTTGTGTTTTCAGGTATTGAGGCAACGTTCACGATTCTCGATTGTTCGATTTGTCTTCTTTATTGTTGTTCGATTTTTCTTCTTTATTGTTGTTCATTTTTTGAGGCAACAACAGAGATAATTAACAAACATAAACTTCTCCTTCATGAAAGAAGTAGGACAAATGTGGAGATGGCAAGATTAGTAGGCCCCACACATTCCACTTAGAAAAAAAACCATTGGCGAGAGTTCCTTGTCATTCAAGTGATTTCAAAACCTGACTTTTAGATTAGAGAGTGGAAGAGGTATGTATAATAATGATACAAGTGAAAGATCTTACAGGCAATTATGAGTCCATGGACCAAACCAAATTACCAAACTTTCACAACAACAACAAACAGCTGGGGTTGGATATGGTGCCATTCCCGTTACGCTAATCTCGCTGGGTCTGTTACAAACAAACAGCTGTTTATTACCATACCACTTGTTGTCGGAACGACAAGTGCTTTTGATGTAGGCTAAATATACCTATTAATCCAATCATAAATTGATTGCATTTTGGACTTACATGTGTTTATTTGTACACGAATTTATTATCTTTTCATGTTTTTTGTAGGGTGATTGAATTACATGAATTTGGAGAAAAATGAGTGGAAAAATGTGCAAAAGAGATGCAAGATGGAAAGGCATCGAGAAAGCATGAAGAAAATGATGGAAACAAGCAAAAAAGGATGTCACGGCCGTGATGGCCAATTCTCACGGCCATGGCACATCAAGCAAAATGGTGGATTTCATTCAGAAAGTCATCACGGCCGTGAGGGAAGAAGTGTCA
>CAODLS010188522.1:0-10788 GCA_948243855.1 Flueggea neowawraea | reverse complement strand
TTAGAACAAACTGGAGGACATATACAGCCTTCTTCGGTTTTTGAAGGTCGAACCTTGGCAAAGCTGGGCATGGTAAGCTTTTACCTTTGTCTTTCACTGGGACATCCTGGTGACTTTCTAATGTCTAACATTGGTTGCATTGTGGCAAATATGACGTTGGTAATTTAATAATCTTCAAACAGTCCTCTATGGCTTCCAAAGTGTTGTTGGAAAGATTTCTAGGCATGATTTTTGGCATAAAAGATGATGATAATGATTTGACTATATGTCCCATACATGTGATATGCTTTGAACTTTGTCTTTTTTTATATATTGTTAACATTGGGAAAGAAATGTTCTTAGTTAAAGCTGCTGATATAGCTTCGTTCCTTAGTTCTTATAGGACAATGGCAAATCATGTTCTTGGTTAAAATTGGTGAAACAACAGGATTGATTGGAAAAAGAAAATAAAGAGAAAGTAGATGAAGAAACTCCTGTTGTTTTTTCTCAAATATCTACTGAAAATTTATAACCAAGTTTATGTGTGGAGTTGCATGACTCTTACTTTTTGATTAAATTTGTTCAGAATTTAACCCTAAAACATAATGTGAACTGTTTTATAGGGCAAATATTTTCATTGGATTAAGTTCCTTGCATTAGAAGATGGAACCCAATTTCTTATGTTATATTTTTAAGAAGGCGGTCATAGAACGTTATCTAGATCAAAGTTACCTATATTGGTTTATGGTGGCGTCTAATGTGTTGTATGATAAGAACTTTGATAGAGTTTTGGAAGCGAGTTTTGTTGAATCATTTGTGTTGATTGAACCTTTCAAGTTCAAGGGAAAAAAAAATTAGCATTAGGAAATGTTGAAATGATGTAGCATACTAGCATCTATATGCAATATGCATGTGTAATTTTTTATACTTGATATAGGTGGAATAAGCTCATCCAAAAACCATTTGAGGAGGGTGATGAGCGTGGCCTAAAGTTGGTCCAATCAATTTTGAAACCAATCATGTTGAGGAGAACGAAGTCCAGTACAGATAAAGAAGGGAGGTGAGTTTACTAACTATGTTGGAAACACATATTTCCTCATCGTCTTTTGTCAATTTTCATCTTAAAGTTTGAATTTGTTACAGTCCAATTTTAGTTCTCCCACCAGCTGATATTGAAGTGATTTATTGTGAACTCTCAGAAGCTGAAAGAGATTTTTACGAGGCTTTGTTTAAAAGATCAAAGGTTTATAATGAATTCACGTCAATATCAATTGATCTTCATCATATTTGACTATTTTTCATTTTATGCTATAGATGACAATTTTAATTGTATAATTCTAGGTTAAATTTGATCAATTTGTTGAGCAAGGCCGGGTGCTTCATAATTATGCTTCTATACTTGAATTACTTTTACGTCTTCGACAATGTTGTGATCATCCATTTCTTGTGATGAGGTATGAATCTTAGTCTGCTCATAGAATATGCTGACTAGGGTGTGATTATGATTTTTCTAGTCTTAATGTGAGAGTTTTGAGACAAATTTAATGGTTTTGTGCTTGTATTGCACTAAATGTAGCTATATGCCTTAATGTATTTTTCTTCTGTGTAAAAGATGATCTATTCTATAAAGATTTTTTTTTTATAAGTGTTCTATAAGGAAACTTATTTATAAAAAACTTTCTATTTTGTGGGTGAAGGAGAGTATTCTTGCAGTTAGCTCTTTATATTTAGTTGTTTCATTTTTTTTGGATGTAAATGTCGTGTCACTGTTTCATTTTGAGAAGCATGTCCTCATGCTTGAAGTTTTATGTTGCTAATTTCATTTTAAGTTTGTACTTTTTTTTTCTTCCTTTTCTTTTGGCAACAAGTCTGATGGAGCCAAAGTTTCACAATTTTTTCCTAATAATTAGCTTTGATGAATCTGATAATCAATTTTATCAAACTAATGTCTCATTGTTTGCCTTACTTTTTATTTTTTTAATATGATTATTTGCTTTACTTTACAAGCGTATATTTGATGGGTGACATTGATTGGTCCAGTCGAGGAGATACACAAGAATACTCAGATTTGAATAAGCTTGCTAAACGTTTCCTTAGAGGCAATCAAAACATAAAAGGAGAAGATCCAGATGTGCCTTCACGGGCATTTGTCCAAGAGGTTCTAGAAGAGTTGCAGAAAGGAGAACAAGGAGAATGTCCGATATGTCTTGAAGCATTTGAAGATGCAGTATTGACACCGTGTGCTCACCGTTTATGTAGAGAATGTCTTCTAGCAAGCTGGCGAAGTTCAACATGTGGCTTATGCCCTGTTTGTAGGTATCTTCATGGTCCTATTGCAATTTCATAAATATAACTGTGAGCCATCTTTTATGGAAGTTTCTTATCCTACCATGTGATAATTCTATATTTCTAACTTGTAGGAAGACCATCACTAAGGAAGAACTTATTACGGCTCCAACTGAAAGTAGATTCCAGATTGATATTGAGAAAAATTGGGTTGAGTCAGCCAAAGTTGTTGCTCTCTTGCAAGAACTTGATGGCCTTTGTATGACAGGCTCCAAAAGTGTTCTCTTCAGCCAGTGGACTGCCTTTCTGGATCTCTTACAGATCCCTCTTTCAAGGTACCATGCATTGAATTCCAATATGAATAATTGGGTAATTATATTATGACTGTTATGTAGCGTGCTCTGGGAAAGTTGACTTGTTGGTAGTTCCTTGAGATTGATTTCACTCAAAGATAAGCATTGTTGTGGTGTTGCAGTCTATAAGTGAATATGCTAATCAAAGTGTTATTGACTGGCCTGTTTCATAAGGTTGCAAATTGGAGTTTGCATTGCTTGAAAAATCCCAATTTTGGTGCTAAGTACCCATTTGTTTCTGTCTTGAACTTTATAAAAGATTTTCTGTTGTATGAATTAGCAGTTTATCCATTGAAACTTTTGCCACATTCACATTTGGTCATGCAGTATTCTAAAGTTAAATGAGAAAGCAGAGGAAAAGGAACGAAAATAAGAAAATCTGTTTGATTAGAAACAAAATAAGATTGATTTGTATGAGAAATTTTTGAAAGTAAGATGCAAGTCTGAAGGTGACTGATTCATTCGAAAACATCCAATAGATTGAATGATATTTGTAGGCTTGTATGTCTCTCTCTCCCCCTCTCTCTCTCCCTCCCTCCCTCTCTTTCCACACACATTCTTGATAATTTAATATTAAATGGTGATATGAGGTTTTCTTTCTTTTAAGTGCGTTTCTATCAAAGTAATTTCGTTCTTATTAGGAAAAACATACAATTTGTTCGATTGGACGGCACTCTGAACCAGCAACAGCGCGAAAGAGTAATACAACAGTTCTCAGAAGATGAAAACATCCTGGTCTGTGTCTTTTTATTATTATTATGGCTTCCTGTTTTCATTTGACATTCTATATATACTTTAGGTTTGACTCTTTTGGGATGTGGTTGGTTTTCCAATTAGGTATTGCTGATTTCACTGAAAGCTGGAGGGGTTGGTATAAATTTAACAGCAGCTTCCAATGCGTTTATCATGGCATGTAATTTGCACCCAATATTTAATTTTCCATTTTCAAGATAATGTCTACGCACACTTTTATTTTATATTATTATCTGCTTATCTCTGTAATGAGCCATTTAAAGATAACATTGAGAGCTTGACTATATTTGAAGTCACAGGAAGCACTATTTCTTTATTGTCTGATACTCTACTTTTGTTTCAAATGAAGAGGCTTCTGTGAATGGTAGTGATTCTCTGTTGCCTGTAAAGTATGTTTAATTTTGAGAATGCTACGGAGGCAGTGCTTTGTTCTTCAATTGATTCTGTTATATGTTGCCAAAATGTCATTAGCAATGCCTGCATATTTTAATTGTCATTTAGGTTGATCAGTCCACAAACCAAAAGAACATAAGGCTAGTCTACCTTATAATACGTACGTACGTATGTATGTATGTAGGCATTCATTTTCCTTTGGATCTGTTATTCTTTATGTCGAATCTTTCTATGTCACATTGAATTTCATCCTTTTAATTCTATTTTTATGTTCACTTTTGGCTTTAGATTTTCAACTTGTCAGTTTGTTATATGTTTTAACTTTCTAGTTTTCGACAGGATCCATGGTGGAATCCGGCTGTAGAAGAACAAGCTGTTATGCGTATTCATCGCATAGGACAGACTAAGAGAGTCATGATCAAGCGATTCATTGTGAAGGTTTGTTTTCTTTCTTCTCCTCGAACTCATTTTTAAGATTATTTATTTTATGGCAAAGCTTATAGAAAAAACTTGATTTTTTTTCCTTTCTTTTGTTTCTCGTATAAATAAAACAAAATCTTGTTGTTTTAGTGATATTGACTTAAGAAGTTGAAAGAATATGATATGATACTGCGTTTTGCCACCTCTAAAATGCACATGAAGAATGTGCGTTTCAAAATTTGATTGCTCATTGACATGAATTGCAAAAGCAGGGAACAGTTGAGGAAAAAATGGAGGCAGTGCAGGCACGCAAGCAGAGGGTGATTTCTGGTGCTTTGACCGATCAGGAAGTCCGTACTGCACATATTGAAGAGCTGAAGATGCTTTTTACATAGACCACTGGAGTGAATCAGGCAAATTCTTCAGATTTGGCTTGGAATGAGACTCTTGCCTCCATGATCCACCGGCAAAAAAGAATGAGATTGTTCCTGAAATGCGTCTGGATTTTTGCAGAATGATCTTCAATGTTTCCTCGCTTTAGCCAGCGAGCTTAAGATCTCTCGATAGGCAAGATAACTTGGCAAAGCAGTGGCTATTATTTATCTTATAATCGGTACATATTGTGCCAATTTGAAGTCATTTCGCAATTAATTGTAGGCTATCTATTGATCTATCGCTTAAATCAGCTATGCCGGCTTCCATCTCGCGCGGGACAATTGTGTATAAGAGAGGCTGTAGCTTGCGGGTTACATATGGAGCTAAAATGTTGAAACCAACTTGTTTGGATTTTGATACTGCTGTAATGTATTATCAATACACTCTTGTTCATCTGTAAAAGCAAAGGTTTCTCATTGTTCAAGTACACAATCGCAATTGGCCTATATCTTTGCTTTGCCATTGTTGTTTGAAGTGAGTTTCTTTGAAATGCGCTGTGTGGGTTGATTGCAGAATGCACGTCTATGGTGCTAGAGTTCCGGCAACGCCAAAGAAAGGTGTGCAGAAGTCATGTAATTTGTTAAGAATTGCTAAATGGAGTGAATTAGAATATGTATAATTTTAGTATTGTATATATATATATATATGTCAAGCTGCTCGTGAGCATCTAGAATTTCTCATTGAGTCGAGCTCGAACATTAAAAAAAAGCTCGCACTAAACTCAAGTTCGGGCGCAACAAATTTATAGCCATCTCAAATCTGAAAACTTAAAATTCCGGTAAGTACATCTTAGTTTTCCTTCAATTTTTTGTGATACGAATTTTTCTTCATTTTGATTTCGTTGAAACTCTACATCCAGTGTAATTTAAAATTCTATTATTTTCAAAAAATTAAAAAACAGAAATAAAAAAAATTATCAAAATTTAATCATTTAATTTAATCTCTATTCAAAACACACAAAAATTTAGATAAATAGTAAATTCATGTACTTTTTCAATTTTCAATTTTATATATTTTTTTATAATTTAAAAAACGTTTTAAAATCTTCAGTATCTGAAAAAATAAAAAATAAATTAAAAAACAAAAAGTAGGAGACCTGTGTTAAAAACATAGCTTACAGTTCTAGCAAAAAAAAAAGATCTGGCAAAAAAAAAAAAGTTCTAGCAAAAAAAAAAGAAAAAACGATCTGGTGATTATTGCGAAAAAAAATCCCATACTTTGAAAATAACCCGAGTTTGGGTCCAAAACCGAGACGAGACCTCCTGGCGTTTGATCTTGTCACGCCCTCCTCTTCGCTCTTCACTGCCGGCGGCAGCCGCAATTCTGTTATCTCTTGTATATATGGTTAGTATGTGAAAAAATTCTGGTATAGGAATGGTTTCTTTCGATTTGTCAATTGTTGGTTGTTTTAAATTTGTGTTCTATGCTTCAATTCACTTATTTATACAGCTAATTATATAGAAACTAAGAACTCTTAAAGAAAATATTAGAAGTGACCCTCAGATTATTTTATTTTAGCGCTAGAGTATGTCAATTGCGGGTAGTAGTTGGATACTATCTGTTGATTTAGTGAATTATTGGAGCGAAGATGTTAAAGTTGATTGTAATTTTAGAATCTTCAGTCAAAAGAAATGGTTACTTGGGATAAATGTCTCAAACTGGTTCATAGCGATTATCAGATTGAATATGAATTTAGGGAATGCCACTGACTACAAAATTCTTTCTGTGAGATTAATGTACTGTTTGGTAGTTTTGGTTTGATTAAAATATTTGAGGATTTGTTTTCATCACTCGGATATATTTAGTTGTGTTATTTGAAAAGCAAAAGAATTCCATTTATCATGTATGCATTTGCAGCAAATTTGGTATTTTAGGATCTCCTATCAGGAAATATGAAAACCCAAGAGAGATGCCGCACCCTATTCTACTCTCTAGGCATAAGTGCCTTACGCTATAATGTGAAATCAATGGTAACATAGTATGATCTGCATGACACACGATTGCGTAATTCACAATATGATTCTTATTTTATCAGTAATGTTAAGGATTTCACATAGCAGTAGCAAAGTTAACAGTTTGATTATTTTACCAGTCAGTTCACAATATCGGCCTGCTGCTCTATATCAATCTCAAAGTTGCTGCCAACAGTTAAAGCAGGCAAGCCTAAAAGACAGTATCATGAGTTCAGAAAAGGAAATCTCGTCCTCTAATAGGCACTTATCATGCACCACCTGCTTTGATGCTGTTTGGTTTTGCTATTGTGAGCATAAAACTCAATCTCTTTCTTTTGAAATTCTTTTTTTGGTGAACTCGTTGAATTTAATTGTTCTCTCCTAGGCCTTTACAGTTCTCTCCTCTTTTATTTTTTTTTCTTTTTATCCATAATGATATCTTTAGGGAATTAATGACTTGGCAGCTCCAGTTCATCAGATGCAGCAGTACTACAGACATGGAGTGATTGATAATTGTTCTGCACAGTGGAGTGCCCTTATTGACTGTTTGACACTCAAGACCAAAATAACTTCTGAAGTTCAGGTCTCTCTTTAACCTTAATAATATTCTTTAAGCTTAATAGTTCCTTCAAAATTCTAAAGCACTAAAACTACTAAATAGTAGTTGTTAAGCATGCACATGGTGATAGAGTGGAGGGATCTTTACCAAGTATCTTATAACTTGCTGCTGGTGTTTTATGGTTCAGAAAGTTTTTGCTGATATGTTTCCACCTCTAGTACTGCTTATAATTTCTATAAGATGGAGTTTTATATGGGCAAGATCATTTAAACATCTTTCACGCCCGGTAAAAGTGTTTTTTCACAAGACTGCGAACTCTGTGCTCTGGTTTGTTATACGTTTCATAGTGGGCTTACTATTTCATATATATAAATTGCTGGCAGTGAAAGCAGTTCTGCTATTAGTTTATTAGGTAGTAGGAAAGAAATGTTCACGCAGAGAAAAACTAAGAATTAACAAGTTTGTTTGTCTTTGGTAAACTGTTACGTGTTTGCAAACTTCCACCGTCACTTCAGAAAGTTATTGAATGTTCTAAATTGAAGCTTATAAGCTTAATTGTTGTCTGCGTTAAGCCCTTGAGGCTGTGAGGGGAATGAATTCAGCTTCTGGCAATGGTGACTTTCATATCTTGTGGCTCAGGAGACCATAAATTTTATTGAAATTCCTTGAATGTGTCATGCTTGTTTCTTGATTCCAGATGATTTTTTTACCACATCATCATTGTCTTTGCTTACCTTACAGTTTCCTTCTAAAAGTATAGTCTTCGTCTCTAGTTTTTCTTGTGGTATGATATGACGTGTGGAGGTTCTCTTGATTTATCAGCATAACATTCTCTTCATTGGCTATTATGTTTAATAGTCTTTTCTTTTTTAAACAAACGCATCTTATCCCTGCCCATTCTTTGTAAATTGGTAAATATATGTTTACTGGAAATTTCATGTATCATTGTTGTCATGCATGCTTTTCTTTTCCCTCCCTCCCTCTCATGGTATTTAAGTTTGTGTTTGTGTCTTTTTTTAGAATAGCAAATCCTTTCATTGTTCTAGACTAAAATTGACAATTAGAAGCTAATGATTTGGAGTATTAGATACGAACAACATATGACAGTTTGGCTATACATCAAGGGTGGAGTTAGCACATTAAACTGTTATGCTGATGGTTTCAAAATTCTGATGTAGGTCACCGCATTTGTTTTCGTTTTAGTTCTAAAATTTGTTAGCAAAGTGCACAGATTGTTCATTCAATTGACATGCTTGAAATTGTAAGTAACTATCCAGATTGGTGTTATGGGCTCTTCCTATTATAAGAGGAACAAGGTTGACGTGGCTGTAGAAGAATTCCAGAATGCAGAACCAGAAGACAATGGTGAATATGGATAGGACCAGATTGTGTTAGAGATAATTTAGCAGCCTTAGTCGTGTGTTTTCTTATTTGAGTAGGAGTCAAGATTTTCTATATCAAACGTATTCTTGTTTATGAGGGAGATATTTTATTTCCTTAATCAGTAGTCATAGTTGGGTCTAATTAGGAGTCTATTAGGAACGTCTTGCTTTTCAAGAAACTAATGTATTTAAATGGCAATTGCCAAGATCAATAGGGGAAGCAGAGAATTAAACCAAATTAACAAAGAGATAGACAGCTCTCTCTCTATTGAGCTTCCGGATAGGCGCAGCTCCCCGTTCGAGCTCCAAATTATTCACTATAGCTCCTCATCTAAATAAGTTCAAACGTAATCAAAACTAAGGGAATCTCCCCGTGACTAGATCCCAAACTCAGGCTGCTAACATACAATGTATTGGATATATGAGTAGAGTTGCTTACCATTCCCTCAGTTTGTCAGATTTTGGTGTTTTCTGGATTTCTGGGTGACAATACAATATATAATCTTCACCCTTTAAGGGTGGGCAAGCCCAGATGTAGCAGCTTGTAAAACCCCTGTTCTTGCAATATTCAAGGTATCCAATCTACAAAATAAATAAATAAATAAATAATTATATATGCCAACGAATTTAAAAGTTCCTATAAATAGAAATTTTGATGCCCTTATCTCATCAATTAAACTAACCAAAATTTCATGGTAAACGAATGTACGGAGGGCTTCTCCAGTCACTGCTTTAATCTCCGGCCTAAAATACTTCACAGAATCCAGATATGACAGATAAACACGACGCTGATTTGGGAACTGGGATTCTGATCCAAATTCTTGAACGTACATCCCAAATAGGCATACTTCTACACCTTCAATCTTCTGAAACAACAAAACCACCTGAAAGAAAAACATGAAGTTAATAACCTAAGATTACCCACAATATGCAATCAAAATTTACTCCCAAAAAACCCCAATGTCCTTTACTTTTGAGTTAAAGAAATGCCATTCAGCTCCTGCTTACCTTGGACTTGTATGGAAATTCAACAGGATAATTCTGCTCCCGAAAAATTTCAAGAAATCGTGGCTTCACTTCCAGCTTCTTGTCAACTGATGAAACAACCCGAATCACAAGTGATTCCGCTCCAAGAACCTATATATCATAAGAAGAGATTAGTTAATAGTCAACTAAATAATGGAAGTCCATATAAAGGACAAGGGGGGGAACCTCTGGCCAATTACCATTCAAGAGGGATTGGAAAGACTAAAACCATGCCCTTAAGAGTAACCAAATAGAGCTTTAGGCAACAAGTTATATGAAGGCTTTGGCATGAATAATTTTTCCTAGTCTAAAAAGAGCTGCACAAATATTTGCCCCAAAACTTCAAAAATAAATTGCTTTTCAACACCCTGTACATTTAAAAGCACCAGCATATGGGATTGGTCTAATTTTGAACTAAATCATATGCTAATCTCTGAATTAGATGAATAAATTCAAGCTCTTTCAATTTCATAAGCACAACTCAGATGTTAAATACCTTTCTAAATTCGTATATGCTGAGCAGAATACGAAGTGGTTCATTTTAATAGTTCATATTCAGACACCACACTAGGCATACATATGCATGAAAATAGTACAAAAGCCCCACAGCATTAATTCAATTGCATGGCCCATGATATGTAACCTCACCTCATCATAACTTTTTCCTTGAAGCCTGGCTCTCTCTTGCCTTTCCTGCTTGAGTCTTCTAAACAACCGCTGCTCTAAGTGGTCACTAAGTATTGTTCTAGGTAAATCTTTGGCCCCAAGTACAGCACTCTGAGGTAAGGTCTTACGCTCTCCTCTTTCAATCTCTTCTATGTAGCAATTAGGGCATGTATATTCAGCTTGTCCACCATCATTTCTTCGACCATTGAATAATGCACAAATTTGATGCTGCCATGCTTCACACTTGTCACATTGAACCCACTGCACAAGAATAAGAATGAAGTAGTGAGTATGATCATCCAAGGCCACCATGCAACAGTCAAAACAATAAGACACCATATAGACGCACCCATTCTTCAGTTTCCTCATCGTTTTTTTTCTTCTCAAGCCTTGCCTTTGGAATACCAGTCCCATCAACAGCAATGGTGTCTCCACGAGCTTCATTGTAACATGGAATACAGAAATAGTGGCGTGTATCACTTGCTCCCATTGTATAGTACATTGCATTACGCTTAATGCGAGCACCACAAGGTGAGCAGTATATTGGTGGAGGTTCAAAAGTAAGCTTCTCAACTGCACACAAC
>CAODLS010188521.1:0-16026 GCA_948243855.1 Flueggea neowawraea | reverse complement strand
AATATGCGTACTAAAAGTAAAATAAATGCAAACGAGAGTGTATACATAAAATAACAACTACATCAAATTATATTAGTAAACAAGGACTAATTAGGGATTCTTTTGATCTTAGAAATTCAGTGACAACAAAGTGTGGAAACTACAATTTATGAACCAAAAGTGAAAAGAACGACGAACCAATTTGACTGGACCTCTTACCTTAAATGACATCTTGTGCTTATGTTTTAACCTTATAAAGCTAAATTAAATGAAATCAAACAGATCCATTTTCGTGCTTAGACCTAGAATAATAGAGAAAGAGAGGGAAGAAGAGAGGAAGAAGTGATTAGGTGAGAAACATTCGTTGGAATGCTAGGAAATCCCCAAAATTGTGTCTAAAACAATGATTCCTACATCTTTTGCTTCTAATACACCAAGGTAACTAATTATATTCTTTGTCATCTATTTAACAATCACATTAGTATGTTTTTAAGGTTTTGGTTTGCGAATAATTGCATAAGAACATGAATTAAAGATAGATTTTGATGAATTGGCAGATGGGTCTATCTAGGGTTTTGATTTCTGTCCGAAATTGCACTGCTCTCTTCAGGTCCTTAGATATGTATTTTGACAAACCATAAGACATGAAAGTCGTTTTAAATTATGTCTTATATGAGTGTGTATAATCTTTTGTTGATTGAAATTGGATAGTATGAGTTAGGATGGTGGAATTGAATGCTACTTCAAAAGTGCCCTATTTTTCAACAACACTGTTCAGTTTTGTACTCTCATTTCGGTGGCTTAAACAACATAATTACTTGATGTTCAAAACATGAAATTTTATTTTACATATGGCTACAATACATATGCAAAGTTTCAATGTAATTGAATCTGTATAACGTGATTTAGGTGCAATGAACTATAAGCTGCTCACTTGAAGTTACTATGTTAAAGAGCTATATCTTTGAAAAATTGGTCATATTGTTTTTAATGAATTAAGGGCTTAAATATGGTATTCATACAATATTATTTGTCTAGTATATGTGGATAAAATTTCATAACAAAAGAAGTCTATTTGGGAACTCAAAACTAGAGATCAAATGGGCTATCCAAAATGGTGAAGAATAGATTTTTAGTCAACTCAAACATAATATTGATATAATTAGATCATTTTCCTTTCAATTCAAATCATTAAATACAATCATAATAGGGTAGTAACAGGGCCCCATGTGTTCAAAGCATATCATACTTGCAAATTGCATATATTTATAAGTTAGAACATGGATAATTCGAGTGTATGCTATAAGGTCGAGAAACGTTAATGTTGGTCCAAAGAATGACACTCCAAGAGGGAGGTGAATTGGAGTTTTAGAGAATTTGGAAATCTAATGAAAACTTTTGCAAGTTAAACTAAATAACAAAGCTTATACAACTAAGACCAAAGTATAAATGCGAAAGTAATCAAATATCAAATATCCAATTGACAAACAATATGAAGTACAAGTAAAGCAAAGTAAATGAGTTAAGGGAAGAGAAAAAAAAAGTCTCGATTTATATTGGATTGGTCCTCCTTGACCTACACCCACTTCTCTACTTGCACTTCAATCCTAGAGAATTTCAATCCACTATCTCCTCACTTTCGAGTGGAGGGAAACCGTTTACACCACTTGCTTTTGCAAGCTCAACAAACAAACCGTTACACCTTATTTCTATGGGCTCAACAAGAAACCCACAACCCCTTATTTTTGTGGGTTCAATAATCAAACTGTTACAACTTGTTTATGGACCAAACAAGCAAACCAAACCTTTAGTTTTTGTGAGCTCAACTAGAAAATCGTTCACCGCTAGTTTTCTAAGGCTTACTAGCAACCACTCTTGTTTTTATAAGGCACAACAAGGAAACCTATCTAACCTTAAGCAAACAACCTTGCTTGTTACAAAATCAACCCAAGATATATCATATTTAAGCTCACACAAACCCAGAATGTAATAGCAAATAAATAGCTGAAATGGGTTAGAAATGTAAGGAAGAGAGAGAAAGTGAATAACAAAATTAACAAAGGTCTCTCTTATTTCTATACCGATTCGGGACATCTATTTATAGACACTCTTAAGAAAATAGCTGTTGAAAAGCTCAAAGTAGTTGTTGTGAGAAAATAGAAATTTTTTTCCTTAAATGGTGTCACAGCCTTCCACGTGCATAGCCACCATTTACTTGCGTAGTATGTTGGTCCAACTGAGTTCTATGTGCCTTGCATACTAGTCTACGTGCTTTGTCTGAACTCCAGTGGTCACTTCCTTGTGTGAATTGGCATCTATACGCTTATCACAATCACTATGTGAGTAGGCTTTATTATCTACGTGCCTTGCCAATTCTTCTACAAGATTTGACAGATACCATTCCAAGATCATACATTTGATTCTCTACGTCATCACACGTGTCAGAGAATATTCAAATTCAAATCCTGAGGAGAATTTTAACTTTGTCTGCATCTGCTTGCTTATCTACGTGCTTAGTACGCATGCTATGCGTGTAGATGAAAACCTTTACTCTTCTACGCGCACTATACAGGGATAAAATGCATTTCTGCCTTGTCTTGTGATCCTTCTTCAGTTTTCATTGCAATCTCATCTATGTGCTTGGAGCATTCTCCTGTGTGCGTAGTATGATTACACTTTCAGAACTGAGAGCACTGCATCTCATCTACATGCCTTAAACTCTCCTCTACGTGCATAACAAAAACCTAGAGCATTCTGCCTCCTGATGCAACACGTCTATGTGCATAACATACCATACTATGCATATTACATCTGAGCTTTGTGCCTTGTATCTAGTTCTATACGTATATTGTCCAATCTTGCATACGCCAATGTGTGTAGATCCATCTGGAATGTGCATTATTGCCACAAATCACATGTTATGCATCTTTGCTCCTCTTTCATGAATGTTTTGTTCATATCATCTTCAAAACTGAACTCAACAATCTCCCCATTTTTTATGATGACAAAACATACATGAATTTGAACATCTAATCATCAATAACAAACAATTTGATCAAGGATTTCACTCATTGTCACTTGGTTAGTCCAACAAAATAATGCGTATGATGTTCAAAACAAGAGTGATACCAATTGTGAGAAATAATATGCAAATTCATGCAATATTTCTCCCTCTTTTTGTAATCATCAACAAGGTATACAAGAGTATGCAACAATATCCCCATAACAGAATCAAAATCAAGTATAGCTCCCCCTTAGCAAATTCATCTATCAGAAAATTCAAAAATAAAACTCCTCATTTTGTTTCAAAAACTGAATGTATCCACTCAACGCAAGTAAGCAAGTAACACATCAAGAATATATCTCCCCTATGAGATTTAGAAAATCAACATATGTAATCAACCATCAATCAATCAACATGCAAGAAACATATTAAATCAAAATGCATATATACAAAGAAATCAAAGCACAGTTTGAGTTCAAGGAAAGATTACCACATTTGCATCTTTCTCTTTGACCTTGATTGTTGTGAAACACAAGCCTCCAATTTCTTTGTTTGCATCATCATCATCACTTGAGCTTGAAATGTAATCAAGAATTCTTCTTTTCCTCCTTTTGTTATGTTTCTTCAAGTATGGGCAATCTGGTTTGACATGACATGGTTTATGACATTCATAGCAAATGAGTTTACTCTTCTTCTTGCTTGCCTCCTTTGCATCCTTTTCTTTGTTGAGGAATTTTTTGAACTTCATGGTAAGGTATTTGACATCTTCAAGCTCTCCTCCCTCCTCCTCCTTATCATCATCCTCAGTAGAGCTTTCAATATATTTTTTGGAAGCCTTGAGTATAATGCCCAAATCTGTTTTCTTATTTTTCTATTTTCTCTTCATAATCTTCCATACTTATTTCATGGGTGAGTAGGGATCCAAGTAATTTCTCTAGTGGTAGAGAAGAAAGATCATTGGCTACTAGGATATCATCTTTCTTGAAAGCCAATGATTTTGGCAAGGATATTAGAATTTTCCTCACAAGCTCCAAATTTTTGTATAGGATTTTCCAAGAACTTTGAGACCATTAATGATATAATTGAAGCGATCAAACATCTCTTGAATGGATTCTTCTTCCTCCATTTTGAACAACTCAAATTTATGGACAATGAGGGAGATTTTGTTCTCTTTAACTTGTGAAGTGCCCTCACAGGTGATCTCCAAAGTCCTCTAAATCTCATGTGCATTTTGGCACTACTGGACTTTGTTGAATTGAGTTTTGCTTGGAGCACAATAGAGTATGTGCATAGCCTAGTTATTATGACACACCATCTTCTTGTCATAATCATTCCATTCCTCCTTTGGTTTGGTCCTTTCAGTACCATCAACAACCTTTTTAAAGACATATGGATCGGTTTCGATAGTATCCCATACTTCATCAGCTTCACACTTAAGAAACACTATCATCCTTGTCTTCCAATATATATAATCGCTGCCATCAAATTAAGGAGCTCTATTAATAGCCAAACTTTCATATCTAGAAATATCTCCTAAGAATGACATCTTTGGAATCTTTCACTCTTTGTGTTAAACCAAAACAAAAATCATCTAGAGCACTAGCTCTGATACAAATTTTTGGTCCCAAGAATGGCACTCCGAGAGGGGGTGAATTGGAGTTTTAGAGAATTTTAAAACTTTGTTGAAAATTTTTGCAAGTTAAACCAAATAGCAAACTTCATACAACTAAAACCAAAGTATAAATGTGGAAGTAATCAAATATCAAATATTCAATTCACAAACAATATGAAGTAAATGTAAAGCAAAGTAAATGAGTTAAGGGAGGAGAAAAAACAAAGTCTCGATTTATAGTGGTTTGGTCCTCCTTGACCTACGTCCACTCCTCTAGAACCCTTAGATAATTTTAATCCACTATCTCCTCACTTTCGGATGGAGGGAAACCGTTTACACCACTTGTTTTTATGGGCTCAACAAGCAAATCGTTACACCCTAGTTTTACGGGCTCAACAAGAAACTCATCACCCATTGTTTTTGCTAGTTCAACAAGCAAACCGTTGCAACTTGTTTTATGTATCAAACATGCAAATCAAACCTCTAGTTTTTGTGGGCTCAATTAAGAAACTGTTCACCTCTAGTTTTCTAAAACCCACTAATAACCACTCTTGTTTTTTGGAGGCACAACAAGGAAACCTATCTATCCTCAAGTAAACAACATTTCTTATTACAAAATTAACCCAAGATATAACAGATTTAAGCTGACACCAACCCAGAATGTAATAACAAATAAATAGCTGAAATGGGTTAAAAATGTAAAGAAGAGAGAGAAAGTAAATAGTAAACTTAATAAAAGTCTCCCTTATTTCTCTTTTGATCTAAGATGTCTATTTATAGCCACTCTTACGAAAATAGCCGTTGGAAGCCTCAAAGTAGCCGTTGCGAAAGAATATAAATTTTGTCCTTCAATGATGTCATAACATTCTATGTGCATAGCCACCATCTACGTGCGTATTATATTGGTCCAACTAAGTTCTACGTGCAATGCATGCAGGTCTACATGCTTTGTCTGAACTCCAGTGGTCACTGCCTTGTATGAATTGGCATCTATGTGCTTATCACAATCACTATGTGCATAGGCTATATTATCTACGTGCCTCGCCAATTCTTCTAAGAGTTTTGATGGATGCCATTCCAATATCGCACCTTTGATTCTGCACGTCATCACACGTGTCAGAGATATTCCAATTCAAATCCTAAAGAGCGTCTTAGCTTTCTCTTCATTTGCCTACTCTTCTACGCGCTTAGTACGCATACTACATGCAGAGATGGAAACTTTACTCTTCTAGGCGCATTATACAAGGATAAAATGTGTTTCGACCTTGTCTTGTGATCCCTCTCCAGTTTTCATCGCAATCTCGTCTACGTGCTTAGAGCATTATTTTGTGTGTGTAGTATGATTACACTTTTTGACCTGAGAGCACTGCATAGCAAAAACCTGGACCATTATGCCTCATGATGCAACACATCTATGTGCATAACATACTATACTACACACATTACATCTGATCTGTGTGCCTTGTATCTGGTTCTATGCTCACAGTGTCCAATCTTGCATACGCCAGTGTGCGTAGATCCATCTAGAAGGCGTATTATTGCTGCAAATCACATGGTATGCATCTTTGCTCCTCTTTCATGGATGTTTTGTTCACATAATCATCAAAATTGAACTCAACAATCTCCCCCTTTTTTGTGATAGCAAAACATACATGAATTTGAACATCTACTCATCAATAACAAATAATTTGATCAAGGATTTCGCTCCTTGTCACTTGGTTAGTCCAATAAAATAATGTGTATGATATTCAAAACAAGAGTGATACCAATTGTATGAAATAATATGCAAATTCATGCAATAGTTAACAGGGAGCTCGAAAAGGTAATGGGACATACCATCTGTCTTGAAAAGGTAAGTGAACCCATTACGTGCCTTACATGCTATATTTGTATATTATATGATATATTGCCATTGCTATGAGGTATTATGAGATATGTGAAATTATTGGTATTGGATATTATTCATGACTTGATTATGTGCTATTGGTAGATTCTTATATGCTACGCACTCAAATATTGTTGATAAAATGCAGGACACAATATATGAGTTATTGAAAATGTTATTTGAGCTATATTGTGTTACACATTTTGCATTTGATTTCATATGGCTTAAAAGAAATGGTATGGCCAATGTGTTCAAGTATATGCAATTCTATTGGAAATATTGATTATATGAGAAAGCAGATGAAACTAAGTGCTATGCCAGGTAAAACTCGTAGAAACCACCTCTAGAATCCACTCTACTATATTGTGTTTTCTTCTTCTTCTCCTATATGTGAACAAAAAAAAAAACAAATCAAATGGCTTTTTGAATTCTTTTTGCTGGAATTCTATGTTTTATTATCACGAAAAATCAAATCTTCAATCAAGAATAATATGCTATAGCAATTGCTCTTCCATTTTTTTTTTCTATCATTTTCTTTGATGGGTTCTCCAACAATTGTTCCCCCTTAAGTCCTTCATAAACATGTCCATTGGTAAAAGCTATTGTTGCAGTTTATGCGCTCGCTAGTCCTTGAAAATTATACGTTTGCAGTTAAGAACAATGGCAATCCTTCGAAAATCCTGTCAATTGCAGCTTACGGACATGTAATTCCCTATAAGCAACAATATTTTGAAAGGAGGAGGCACATCATTATTCTTTTGGATGAGCAAAATGCTAAAAGCAACAAAAACATGGTTTTTAAGTTTTAAATTTAGCAAGACACATGGCCTTTAAGTCATAGGTTCAATAAGGAAGCATTGACAATTACTTGAATTTAAAATAGATTCTTTCAAGCATTCTAAGAAATTCCAACTTTTCTACTAACATTCTCTTACAACAAAATATCCCATATTTTTTGAAAAATATTAGCAATTTTAATATTTTATATTTTTTAGTTCTACCATTAAATTAATGGATTTAGAGCAAGTACAATAATGCTCCTAACTTAGGAGCTAATATATTAATAAAATATTAAGAAGTTGTGAGATAGAGAGTAAAGTGGGTTTAAATTTTGAGGTATTAAAAAATGAGAATGAGAATAAAATATAATATAGTTGATAAGAGTTGAATTGTGATTCCTTAAATATAAAAGCCAACAAGTGTCTGTTATTAAATTTGATATGGTTTATTAATAAAATATTGATAATGAGTTAAATAAGTAAAATGAATTCAAATTTTAAGGTTTTAGAAAATAAATAATATAATATAATGTAATGTAATGTAATCTAATGTGATGTAATGTGATATATTAAGGAGGATGATAAGGAGTATTGTTGGAGTTTCTCTTACAGTTAGCCATAGGCTCATGCTATACTAATAAAGAAATAGACTGATAAAAAATTAAATTTGCCAACATTGTGCCTTTGTCTTCATCGCATCCAAATCTGATTTTTTCAATCAAACCAAGCTTCGTCACATCCACTTGTGTGACTGTGTTCAGCAAACCCTAACAAGTCTACGATGACAATTAAGAAACAACACTGATAACAACAAGCAACAACGCTAATACTGTAGTGGCTCCACCGAAAACCATCAAAGAAACCTACCAATAGAAACCACATATCAATTGTTGGCCCCAAATATGGCACTCCAAAAGTCCAATTCAGACAATATAGATAAATGCAAAGTAAAGTAAATGAGTTATGGGAAGAGAAAACAAATCCAATTTTATAGTGATTCAGTCATTTTTGACCTACGTCCACTCCTTGAGCACCCCTCGAGAATTTCAATTCACTATCTCCTCATTTTCGGGTGGAGGGAAATCATTTACAACAATTTGTTTTGGCGGTTTTAACAAGGAAACCATTTCCACTTCTATTTTTTGTAGGAACCAAACTAAAAGACCTACACTCTCTGGTTTTTCCTAGCGATCAAAATAAGGAAAACCTCACCCACTTGTTTTTATAGGCTCAACAAGGAAACCTATCTAACCCTTAAGCAAATGCCTTACTTGTTACAAAATCTTTCCCACAAACTCATATTCAAGCTCAACCCAACCTAAGAACAATAGCAAATAAGCACATGAAGATTGGGTATGTAGTTGTAAATGAGCGAACTAATGAGAAAATAATAATGGCAAAGTGTAGACAAAGTTTCTCTCTTATATTCTAATATTGGAGACGTCTATTTGTAGCCTCTTGAAGTTTGTGACCGTTGGAATCAAGAATATAGCCATTGTGAGACAAATTGAAAGTTATGTACAAACTTGGCGTCATCAACATTTAAGTGCGCAACTCCAAACTACGTGTGTAATTCTTGTGGCCGTAAGAGTCTTAAGTACGTAGCCTCATATTTTTGTGCTTAACTTTGTACCTCCTTTCTTTCAGGTCTTCTCGGCTTCTAATTTACGTGCTTAATGATAGACTTATGTACTTAACTGACACCTTGGAAATATTTGCACCTTCTTTGAAACTTTTTTTAAGTGCTTAACTCCATACTTAAGTACTTAATTGAAATATGGGCACCAATAACTGGACCACTTACGTACTTAACGAAATTCAAAGATTGCACCTTGAATATTCTGTATGTCAGCATGTTAAGAATAGTCAAATTCAAATTCGAAGGAGCATTATAACAGCTGTCAGTCTTTGTCATCATATGACTTATGTGCTTATGCTCAACACTTACGTACGTAAGTTCACTTTTCCAAGATAGCTCCTTTTTCATTTTATATGCCTTCTTCCAACTCTTACGTACTAAAAAGAATCAAGACTTCATCAAGTCAAAAGATCATACCACTTTTACATGCATAGAAAAATTTCCTATAACATATGAAGAGATTGAACTGAATCTTTACATGCTTAATGAGGCCATTACGCGCTTAGCAAATTTCGAGAGAGCACATCAAAAATTTCATCTGATAATTTATGTGCTTAAGCCCTCCTATAAGTGCATAATTGAACAAGACGCGAGTCAGGAAGAAAAAAGCGCATTAACATCCATTCATTCATTCCATTTGTGCACTTAAATCATTCCTTACTTGCTTAAATCACCATTTGTATGTGTAATTAACAAGATCCATCCCTTTGCACCTCTTTCATGGATGTTTTGTTCTCCTCATCATCAAAAGCAACTCAACATCGATCACATCCAGTTCTAACCCAACACTTATATTGGGTCAATTGAGAAGCATATTGTTGAAATTTTTTTGGCTTCGGTGATACAGTCGATTTTGGCATGTATCAAAGAGATATCGTCGTTGTTGATCAAGTCTTTGAGTGTTTAATGTGGGAGTAACCGAGACGAGATGAAGCAGAAGGTATCATAGATGTAGACAAAGTAATGAGAATGTTAGAATTTAGAATTGAATATTAGAAGAAAAAATAGAGTTAAATGAAGTCGATACTCGACATAAACGATGGAAGTGTGATATGGGCTAAAATAAATCATTTTCTTGTAATTTCTCCCTAAAATAGATTTCTGCTGGACTTTTTTTGTCTTTCTTACTTTTTTTTTGTTGAATGGGTAAATTAATTGCTAAGAATAATCAGAGTGGATAGTTAAATTAGGCACTTTTGCTTTCTTACTTGTATCCTTATCACTAGGGCTACAATTAAGCTGAGCTAAGCTTTGGGGTGTTCAGGCTTAGCTCAACTCTAAAATTATTGAGCTCGAGCTCAAGCTCAATTTGATCTTTTATTTATGTTTGAGCTCGACTTCTTAAAGGAATAGAGGAGCTCGCGAGTTGCTCGAGCTCGGCTTGTGAAATGCTCGTTTAATGGTTACTCGAGCTTAGCTCGATAAAGCTCGTTTAATGGTTACTGGAGCTCGGCTCGATAAAACTCATTTAATATTAACTTGTATGAGCTCGATAAAGAAGAAAGCTTGAGCTCATTTTAGTGTAATCTCGAATCGAGCTCGTTAAAAATTACAACAAATGATAAAATTTGGTTTACTTTCCAGTTTATTAAAGATGACTACTTTAAACACAACCACAACATCAATATATAAAGTTATACAATTCACAATCTCATATTGTAAATCTTGATACAATAATACAAACATGTAAACAAACAACTCTTGATCTTCCATAAATCTACATTTACAATTTTTCATCACTTGTAAAATATCTATCTGTCAATTTCAAATATAAGAAATTAAAAAAGATAAACAAATCTTTATTCAATTTAATCTTGCCCATCCAAGAATAGATTTAAGAAAGTGCATAGTCAACAAATTCAACCTCCCCATCCTTGTTTTTTCCCTAAAAACCACAATAAAAACTTTAAACAAAATGATTGTTGAATGAATTTGTATAAGTGGTTGTTATAAGTGGTATCAGAGTTTGTGCTCTTGATAATATTTTTGTCTTGACATCCAAAGAGTTAAAAATTCCAAAAATGGCATTCATAGATGATATGCATAAATATGAAGGTTTATATATTAATCATGCTCCTTTATTTGATGGTAGTGATTACACCTACAAGTCTGAAAGCTTCGATATATGACAAGTTATGGAAGATGGCCCATTGGTGCCAACAAAAATGGTAAATGGAAGAAAAGTGCAGAAGCCAAGGGAAGAGTGAAATGAATATGACAAAAGACGTATCTCCTACAATCACAAAGCCATGCATATTCTTTATTGTTCCTTGAGCAAGTCACAATTCAACAAAATTCAACAATGTGAGATGGCACAGAGATTTGGCAAACTTTGGAGATTGCTCATGAGGGAACAAGCCAAGTGAAGGAAAACAAAATTTCTATTCTTGTTCACAAGTATGAGTTGTTTAAAATGGAGGAAGAAGAAACCATTCAAGAGATGTTTGAATACGTCAATGACATCATTAATGGTCTCAAAGCTCTTGGCAAATCATACACACGTTCCGAGCTTATGGAAAAGGTTTTGAGATCTCTTCCAAAGTCTTGGGCACCCATAAAGAATGTAATTCAAGAATCCAAAGCCTTGTCATCTCTTCCATTAGAGGAATTACTTGGATCATTACTCACACATGAAATGAGTATGGTGGAGGAAGAATAAAAGGAGGGCAAAAAGAAGAAGAAGGATATAGGCATTGCATTCAAGGCTTCATCAAAGTATATTAAAAGTTCAAGTGAAGATGATGATGAAGAGGAAGATTTTGAAGATGTCAAGTACCTCAAAAAGAAGTTCCAAAAATTCCTCAACAAAGAAATAGATGCAAATAGGGCAAGCAATAAAAAGAACAAACTTATTTGCTATGAGTGTCATGAATCGGGACATGTAAAACCGAATGGTCCATATTTGAAGAAACATGGCAAAAGGTAGAAAAGAAGACTTCTTGAATATGATGACTCAAGCTCAAGTGATGATGACAACAATGAGATTGGAGGTATATGCTTAACGACAATCAAAGACAAGGACATGAATGAAAATGTGGTAACCCATTTCTGACACTTTGCTAAATTTTAATTTCCCTCGTATATATATGCGCTATTTTATTATTTGTTAATTGTAAATATTTTCATTTGATGCTAGGTTCTTATGCTATCATGTGTATCTTGCATTTTGTTAATTGATTGATGTGATTCATGTTTAGTATAATTGATTGCAAAACACATGTTTAAAGTTGATTATTTGTTGATTGTTTATATCTTACATTGATTTGAATTTATATCTTTATGCTATTTTGTGCATGTTTGAAATATTGTTTATGTTTATTGATATTTCGAGTGGAATTTATTTCAAGCGGTTGCTTGCATGCATTGACTTTTTTATTTTCAAAAGGGAAGACTTTAATTGAAATTTGTTATGCATGTTTTGAAACAAAAAGTGGGAGTTTTGGTTTCAAAATGATATCTTTGATAAATGAGTTTTTCTTAGCGGGAGCTATATGTGTAAAATGAATTTTGATTCCATTTCTTTGAAAAAGGGGGAGAATTACGTATCTTTCTTGATGATTATGAAAAGGGCGAGAATGTTGTAGGAATTTGTATAAGTGGTATCATTTTTTATTTGAACATTATGAATATTGCTTCATTGAACTAACAAAGTGACAAGGAGTGAAATCCTTGATCAAATTATTGGTTATTACTGATTAGATATTCAATTTCATGTATGTTTTGTCATCATGAAAAATAGGGAGATTGTTGAGTTTAGTTTTGATGATAATGTCCACAAAACATCCATGAAAGAGGTGCAAAGGTGCAAATTATGTGAATTGAGCTATTTACAAACGTAATGTCCACCTTACGCACATTGAAGATGGTGATCTAAGCGCGTAGAATTGGGTTGACATTGTGGACGTTAATGTGCTTTTCTCTTATGAACTCATATATGAAGACATTACACACATAAGCCACCTATTATATACGTAGAGTCTGAAGAGTCCTTGAACAGAAGATTATGTGAATTTCTTATGCACGTAAAAGGTCTAAGGAAAGCACGTAGAAAGGTAAAGGTGCAAACTTTGAATATACTAATCTTTACGTACACAAAGGCCACAACGCACGTAGAGTGCTAAAGATGGGATCTTTGAAGAAGCAGAACTCTACGCACATTGAAGGAACTATGCATATAGAAGTGCTACAGGATAAAGAATGACAACCATCATGATGCTCCTCAAAATTTGAAATTTGAATATTCCTGATAGTGATGACGTAGACAATCAAAGGTGTGATCTTGATTTTCAACAACGTGCATTATGGAATAACGCTAAGCACATAGAGGATGAAGTCTACACATATAGTGCATGCCTTTAAGCATGTAGGAGCAGTCATTTGAAGATCTATGAATATTGAAGTTTAGAGTGGGTCACATAACCACTAGCAACGCACATAGAACTCTGATTAGACGCGAAGCTTATGCACATAGAAGTGGACTACGCACATAAAGTTCATCACGTGATTAAAATTCATATTTTTCTATTTACTCACACTGACTCTTTTGAAGTGTGCAACGACTACTTTTGATAATGTAAGTATAAATAGACGTATTTTGATAGAAGAAAGGTGTGGGGGACATTTGCTAAACTTTGATACTCCAATTTCTCTCATCTTCTACATTTCTCTTTTCCCCCAATCTTGATATTCTTATTTGCTATCACTCTTGTTGGGTTGAGCTTCAAAGTTATGTTTTGGGAACACAAATTGTAATAGTCAAAGTATTTAATTAAAGGTAGATAGGTTTCCTTGTTGAGCATTAAAAAAAAGAGTGGTTTACTTATTGTGCCTTAGAAAAATAAGTAGGTTAAGTTTTTCTTGTTTTGTTTCCTTGGGAAAAATAAGAGGGTGTAGGTTTTCTAGTTTGGTTCCTACAAAAACTAGAGGTATAATGATTTAATTATTGAGCCTCTAAAAAAAT
Source organism: Flueggea neowawraea (assembly GCA_948243855.1). NCBI lineage: Eukaryota > Viridiplantae > Streptophyta > Magnoliopsida > Malpighiales > Phyllanthaceae > Flueggea > Flueggea neowawraea. The sequence goes on along the minus strand of CAODLS010188521.1, from coordinate 2,168 downwards.
GTTTGTAAATGGTTTCCCTCCATCCAAAATTGAGGAGATAGTGGATTAAAATTGTTGAGGGGTACTCAAAGAGTGGACGTAGGTCAAGGAGGACCAAACCACTATAAATTCGGATTTCTTTTATCTTCCCTTGCTCTCTTTACTTTGCTTTACATCTATCTTATATTTGTTGTGAATTGGATATTTGATCTTTGATTGCTTCTGTATTTGACTTTGATTTTGAGTTAAAAATAACTTTGTTGTTTTGTGTTGATTTGCAAAAGAATTTTAAAAAAGCTTTTAATTTTCTAAAAAATTCCAATTCACCCCCTTCTTAGAGTGTCATTCTTGGGGCCAATAATGACAACATTAAAAAGCAACAAGGCAAACCGTAAAGACCTTTTTAATTGACCAAACCCAACAAGTTCTACAATTCTAGATCTGTGCCCCAAACCATAACAATCATATCAACATGCATCATGAAAAAGTTCTATAATTCTAGATCTTTACCCCTAAACCGTAGCAATCAGGTCTGTACTACTGCAAATAACTAATAATGAAACACATCAATTGAATTTAAGTAACATACCATAATGGAGGGACATAAATGGAGGAGGAAGAGCAGCGATGGAGAGACAAAATTGAAGGAGGAAGAGCAGCAACAGATATACAAAATTGGAGAAGGAAGATGTAATAACTTGAATATTTTTTACTAATTTTTGGGTAAATTTTCCCTTGAAATTTTTTTTCGAATTAATTATTTTTGAAGGATTAATTTTAATTTAAAATATCATTAAATTAATTAATGATATTTTGGAGTGTTAAATTTTTCTTTGATGTTAATATGAGTTTTGAAGTGTTTTGGGTAATTAAATTGAGTGAAAATTGGTTAGAATTGAAGAAAGAAAGAAAATTGGAAGAAAATAAAATAAAAACTGAACTACAGGTCGTTTGATTTCTGGTCCAAACGGTGTGTCGTTTGAGTGTGTAAGAACAGTCGTTTGGTTGAAAGAACGAAACGACGTGTCGTTTGATTCGAAGAAGAAACAACTTGTCATTTGCGTTGATAAACGACATGTTGTTCGGTCCGAAGAAGAAAACGACGCGTCGTTCGCGTCGACAAACGGTCAGTCGTTCGTTGAAGAGAAAACGACGTGTCATTTGCGTCGCCAAACGACGTGTCGTTCGAGTCGCCAGACGACCGGTCGTTCGAGTCCACAGTAACCAAATTCTCATTAAACGAAACGACGTCGTTTTGCTAAGCACATTCATCAATTTTTGGAGAGGTTTTAGGATGATTTTCGGACAAATTTTTATGGGGTTTTGATGGGGAGAGTGAGTAGAACATGAATATAGGTTGAAAATTGATGAATTGATGATTTTTGATAGAAGGGTAATTTGGTCCGAATTTGATTTTGATAGTTTGGCTCTGTTTTTGGATGAACCGATGGTAGATTTGGGATCCTTGGAATGATTTTGAGTTGAATGGTATGGTTGAAATCATTGGGTTATGTTTGGCCCGGGATTAGGGACTATTTGGGGTTGTTTTGTGACGAAAGGACTAAACGTGAAATTTGCCATATTTTGAATATTTTGAGGGCTGAAACTGATATTTGACATTTAGGGACTGAATTAGAATTTTGCATAATGGCAGAATTATAATTTTTGAGAATTTGGGGTAAAATGGTAATTTTAGAAAATTGATGGATTAAATATTAATTTTAAATTATTTAGAGAATTAATTTGGAAATTCTGAAAGGTTCGGAGAGTAAGATATAATTTTCTGATATTTTGGGAATTGATCTATAATATTACACCAAGGTGTAATAATTAGACAATTTTGTTAGACTTTGGGCCTAATTAATTTTCGGGATTTTTAGAGTGTTTGGGTTGCATATGCATTTGCACGTATTTCAGTACAATCACGGTACCATATTTGATATGTGAATGTGTTATTTGTTCCAGCTCTGCGTAGTTTCTGATGAACCCATTATTTCACCAGTGGACTGTGCTCGGGATTATTGCTCGGACTCCAGGTGAGTGTGGTAGCACTTTAGACACGTAGGCTGTGTCCTCCAAAAATTTGTATATGTTTTTGTTGTGCTGGAACTTGGCATGAAAATTGAATTAATTAATAAATGATAGAGAATCCTAAAATTATGATTGACGTGATAAACTTGGTTGGGAAA
>CAODLS010188503.1:0-11557 GCA_948243855.1 Flueggea neowawraea | reverse complement strand
CTAAAGTAAAAGGAATACTATTCTAAATGTCACTAATTGATTGTTATCATAAGAATGATAATGAACTAAGATTAGTCTGTTGATAAATGGATAATCACGTTTTACTGATTATGGATATATGATATCACTTAGAACATAGATACATGTTAGGGAACATATATTAGACTGGCCTTATATGAAAGTACTTCATGGATTGGTATCACAATTAGTTTTCATGCAGTGGTGATATTTGAGTCCTCTGACTGAAACTCACTATCGACTCTTACATGAAAAATCACATGTTTGACTTGGTCAAACATCATCCGTAACAGGATGACAATAAAGGCCATGATTGGATATGTCATGAATCTTGGATACGTGCATAGAAAGGGATCTTATGCGCTTAGAATGCTCTTGTCTAGGCGATTTTGGTGCAACGCACCGTTTAACACTGAAGGGTTATAAATACACCCCCAGTCGCACCTCATTCTGCCATTACTAACTCTCACCTTCCAAAACTCTCTCAAATTGATTTCTCTTTGTCCTCCATCACTTCTCATTGCTTATAATTGGATTCTTGAGGTAAGAAACACTATTTAATCTCTTCTTTTGGTTGTTATTGCATCATATTCACCCATTTTAGGGTTTGAACGAGATTGGGATTTTAGTTTGGATTTCCATTTTTTGTTGCTATAGAAGTTGTTTGTTGGTTGATTATGGTTGTTAGAGGTTTGAAATGCAAGGATATAAGTTTGGTTTGGAGGTTTTGTGTTTGAACGAAATGGATTTGTGTTGGGTGTTGTGATTTGATGATTTATTTCAATGGGTCCAAGAAATCCGAATTTGTTGTTGTGATTTGTTGATGATTTTGAGTTTAATTCTTGAAATGGATTATAGATTCATGCGTAGGAGTCAAGATTGACCAATATGGGTGATTGGAATCGATTTCTATCGGTTGAATCGAAAGTTGGACTATTTGGGCAATTTACCTTTGGAGGACCAAAGGTGATATTATGCATTTAGGGAGTTAAATGTAATTTGGTAGAATTAGATAGCCTAATTAATCATCTTTGGGATTTTGAGGATTAATTAGTGAATGTTGTAGTACTATGGTTTTAGTACTAGATTTAGAACATTTTGACGACCATTTTGTAATTTGTCGAGTCTCAGGGACTAAATGGTAAATTTTATATTGGTTGAGGACCAAACTGTAATCTTGCATAGATTATGGGTTTTTGGGATCTTTGAGGGTCCGCATTTGCATTTTCATATCATGCATTTGGTACCGCCACAGTACCGCATTTTGATTTGTCTATGATATATGTGTTGACATATATTTGTTGTTCAGCTTCCTATTCCTGTCAGCGAGACTAGCCGCCGACGAGTGGAGCTTGACTAACGTTTTGCGCTTGGATTTCCAGGTGAGTGAATAGTAGCTTCGGATACATTATTTTGTCTCAAAACTGTATATGTTTTTGTTGTGTGCGACACATATTTGAAATTGGACTAATATGAGGATTGGCTACTAATAAACGGGTTATATGTTTAATCAGGATTACGTTTTAAACTGATATATATATATATATATATATATCTACTTTGATTTTGATGTTGTTATGCATGCCTTTGATTTCACATTACGTATTAGTATGCTTTGATTTTGATATGGGACTGCTCTGTCACGGGGGTAAAACGTGACCTTGGGTATACCAATGCTTTGAGAAAGCACAACTATCAGGTTTGCTGGTAGCCATGTGTTCTGATCCAACACATGATTTGTTATGGATTGTGGCAGAGTCCACATAACATTTGTATTAGTGTTGGATGCACACCTTTGCTTTAGTCCCGTGTATTTGATATGAGTTTGACTCAGAAACTTTGATTTGTATCTGAAAAAGGATTTTAAAGCTTACATGCATGTTGGATGCTTTGGTTGCAAACCTTTGCGAAATGAATTTTTGAAAAAACTATATAGTGTGTGTATATATACATATATATACTTATATGTATTTGCTTGTTGTATTTTCGAACTGTTTTTAAAATAGTCTTTGTGAGACACGTATGAGGCGATCTAGAGTGTTATTCCTTACTGGACCCTGACCCCCTTTGTTTCTCTATCTACTATGATTTTCTTCTCACAGGTACATATACTTTTGGCTTCGGCAACCGTTCCGCATCTTGACTTCAGTGAGGCGCCCTTTGGTTAGTAATGCCCTTTTGTTTGGGCTCTCCTTTTGTTTTTGTTAGAGCTCCGCACCGAAATGTTGTTGGGCTACGGGTTTTTTCATTCGTATTTGATATTTTACACTCATGATATACAATTGGATTTATTGGGTATTTGATGTATGGTATTTATTTTTACTACTTATATTTTAAACAATACATATTTCGTTAAATGTTGTAAATAATAATTAAACATTTTGGGTAGTATGTTCTGATCTTTGAGGCTTGTGCGAGATAGGTCGAGCTCTCATAGACAGTTCGCCTTGTATGTCTGTCATCGTCCGAAAATAAGTCATGACAAAGAAGGTATCAGAGCCCTAGGTTTTGTAAGTGTGGGGTCGGTGTGGAGCATAGGTATCTTTGATCGAGTCAGTTTGATTTGCTTCTGTATACCCTTGACCTTCGAGTCGGTACTATGGCAATCATTTGCATTGACATTGCATATACGATTTTGTTTGATTGCATGTAGATTTGGATGGACGTTGTGGGAGAGGTCGCGGTAGAGGCCACGGGAGGCCTAGACGCGTACCTGATGAGGCCATCTCTCAGTCTGTTGCTGATCAGTATGACCAGCATGATGCACATAGCTTGTCAGATGTCTATGTACCTTAGCCTCAATACCACAAGTTTATTTGAATAAATGATTTTTAAATCATATTTGAATAGTAATTCAACTATATTATATTTATTACAAAAAAAAACTATTATGGACAGTTCCTACATTCATTTATAATTTTCTTGAATCCTCCAGGAAATTTCAGAAAATTTTAACCTTCTAAAATATTTATTACAAATTATTTTCTCTTCACATATAGGCAAATTCATACTAAATACTTAAATTTCCAAAAAAATAATAAATTCATCAATAATTTGTATATTTCATTATCTTTCTAAGGGTAATTTTTATATAAATTTTAGACATCGAGAACTGTGTTAAGTAAATTTTTTTATATATATTATTATTTTGTTCTTGGTGTTCTTTATAAGAACCCATAAAATTTCCAGCAATTGAAAATGCAATGTTTGCACTCTCATATCTTCTTCTAGAGTTGTCAAATACGATTTTGTTTGTTTAGTTGGAAAGTTTGCATTTCCTATTTTAATTCCATACAATTTTTGAATACTTAAATGTATGAAATCACAACCAAAATTCATCTCAAAGAACAAAAATGATCAGCTTAGAGTAAACAGAAAAAATATCTCAAAATTCACACAATATAATTGTTAGTTTCGTACCCTAGTCCAATCATTAATATACATTATCATTCTATTTATCATTTAATAAAGAGGCATTTCATTTCATATCTATGAAATATTATATATTTTATGACAATAAAACTTCCATGAATAGTTTATTCTTCCTTATGTCATTGAGTGTGACTTGATAGTAAAACCATAATGTAAAAGGAATAATATTCTAAATGTCCTTAATCGATTGTTATCATAAGAATGATAACAAACTAAGGTTAGTATGTTGCTAAGAGGATAATCATGTTCTACTTATTATGGATATGGATATCACTTAGAACATAGATTCATGTTGGGGAATGTATGTATTGGACTGGCCTGCAATGAAAACACTTCATAGATTAATATCAAAAGTAGCTTTCATGCAGTGGTGACGTTTGAGTCCTCTGACTGAAACTCACTATTGACTTCTACATGAGAAATCACATATTTTGACTTGGTCAAACTTCATCTGTAACAGGATGATAATAAAGGTCATGATTGGATATGTCATGAATCTTGTAGAGGAGTGATAGTGAGAGTAATGATTTTTCCTCTTATGAAGAGTGATATCACTATGTCACTTGATGAGTAAGATTGATGGAATATATGCATACTCAAATGAATTGATAAAGGGTTATCAATGTCATTTTTTATATAAATCTACTTGGGATCAAGAAACACATTAAGCAATATAAAGTTGACATATGACTATGCCTTATGCTTAATCTAGATATCGTGAGACAAAATGACTAAATATCAAACTGTGAAAAGGTTAACTCGGATCACCGACTCCACTTGATTTTGGGTTGTCATAATGTATTACTAGATAACGCTTATGACAATGGGCCCAAGTTTTTGGGATGAGGCTCATTGCCAATTTTGTGTGGGCCTATTGGGTCATACACTAGAAAGAATTGGATTGGATTGCAAATATTATCTCTTTCGGTAATTGAATTATTAAGATAATTAATTTGATTAATTATTAATAATTCAGAGTTTTATGATTTATATCTTATTTATAATATAAGATATTATCCATTAATGTAATGTGTTTTTAATATAAATTACTTCTTATTAAGTTTAATAAGCTTTGGAGCATATTTCATGTGTGACATAAATTCGGCCTCTGTTTATTTATAAGAGAGTGATTTATTTAATGATGATGTATCATATAATTAAAAGTCCAATAACATTAACAAACCCTAGTGTAAATTCGACATATACTCCTATTTTTTAAGAGTCTTTATTCTTGTATGACAAAAAGAGATAAAACCCTAAGTGAGAATGGGAGAAATTCGGCACACTCTTTCTTAAACAAGAGAGGGTAAATTCTTGGTTGATAAGAAAGAGAAATTCGGCACACTAACACCTATATAGGAGGAATTTCGGCACACTCTGTGCCTAATTAGAAGTCCTCTTTCTTGTGGGACAAGAAAGTTAACCCTAATACACATATTTAGGGTTTTCCATATGCCTATAACAGGTGTACACCCTTGTCTTATTTCTCATGGCTTGGCCGAATTTGTGAGTGTCACATACAAAGAGAGAGAACTATTTGTGAAAATTAGAATATAGATTCTAAGTACTACTACACTCCACCAATCTAAAAGAGTTTCATTTGTGTGGATACCATTAGACACGTTCGTGAAAAGACAACGTGAGGATTTGAAATTCGGCCTTGAATACTAAAATTGACATCAACACTCAATTCGTTCATACAATCGAGCTTTGGTTTTAAGGTAAAAACCCTAACTATAATCGTGTATTTTGATGTGCATGGATTCTTGGTGGAATTCTAGGATAAAATTTTTGTTATTTCCGTTGTGTTATCATTGTATGAATGTCATATTTTAATTACGAATTCCAACAATAATAACAAAAATTAACCATGAAAATAACAATTCGTCACTGCAATTATGGTGCATTAACCAAGCATATTCAAAAAATTTCAACTAAATCGTGGAGATTACTTTTGAAGGCTCCGATACCAATGTAAAACATTGCAAATTAAGTAAATTAACTAACGTTAAGTAGTCTCACTAGATCCGGGATTGAAATATAAAATTGCAATTCACTTTCCACAATTCAAGTGCTCTAATTTTTGTCTCCTACTGACTAATTCGTTCTTTTTTTTTGCAGTATTTTTAAAGATGGAAAAAGTAATTTTATACCAGTTTATTGTGCCCTTTTATACCATGTTTCTATTTACGGTATAATTCATGCTTGATTCCTTGGATGGCCAGAAAAGATCAAGCAAGGCACTATAGATTGGCAAAGAGCAACAGTAGGGGATCTCTCTAAGGACCCTGTGGGTTTTTGTTAACAGATTAAGATCTTTAAGCTTTCAATTCAATTTATTCAGCTTTCTAAGTTGTCATTAGTCCTTAATTATTTTTCAATTTTGGCATCAGTGTTCATTTTCTTTTCACAAATTTGTCATCAATTGTTTTCAGTTATTGTATTTTTGTTATTGTTTCAATAGGCAAAGACTTAAAATAATGATTTTAATCGCTTTGATCGTTCTCAATCATTTAATAAGAGTTAAGATTTTGAGTACAACTTTTATTTCATATTTTCATCATATTTTTCAGTTTAAAAATACCAAAATTCTTTGGCACTTTCACAAATTTACTAAATTCACCAAAGAGTGCTGTTATGTTTCCAACTTTTATAATAAAATAAGAGAAACAATTTCTAATGCGCAACTGCTGTGTAATGGCTTATTTGAGTTCGGCTCAACCCGACCCAATTTCCAACACAATATGTGGGTTGGAGTAAAATCAATCATAAGTGATCAACAATACAATAATGAAATTTTATGCACTGATTATTACGTAAACAAGAATTTCTGTACTTACATGAATAAGGAGCTAAATAAAGATTGCCGAGAGAACTTATTACAACACCACCACTCTGAGGTATAATGCAAGAAATAACTGAAGTGCTAGACATTTATATAGTTAACCCAAAAGCTTTTCTTTTTTATTTATCGAGAAAAAAAAGACACACAACTACACAAGAATAGAATTGTTATTAATACTGAAATTAGATAATTCAATTGATAAGTACTTACACCTAAAATTAAAAAAATTTTAGTTCAAATTTTAAAAATATTTAAATTTTTTATATTTATTATAAAAATTAATTTCTCTTTTTATAAAGTTAATATTAAATAAAATTATGTGTGTGGTATTTTTTTAAGAAAAATAGAATTGTTACTAATCAACTTGAAGTCAAGTGCTTGTCAACAAAGAAGCAAATGGTCACTCTCTGACGCGAACAAACCGTAAAAAAAGCATAGGTGTCATGCTGGTAGGTGTCAAAATTCTGTTGGATTAAGCAAAAGTATGAGTCTGTGCTTTTTTGTCTTGTTTTTTTTTTTTTTAAACTGGAATGAGCGTATGTGCTTTTTGTTTGACCAAACCGTAAAAGTATTTTTTGGACATATTCATCGTCAAGTTTCAGATTTACGAGAATTGATCTGAATGTTTTAGATGGTACTACAATAAAAATTTAAAAATAAATTATTAAAATTTTTTTTAATAAATTAAATATTTAAAATTTAAATTAAATAATTTTAATAATAATTAAGTAACAGTGATAGTTATTTAATTTATCATAAAATTAAATAATTGATAGTTAAATTAAGTATTACATCTAAAATTAAGTAATTTTTGGAGGTACAAGTAAGTAATATTTCCTTCAAATTAAATAACTAAAACTGAAATTAAATAATTTGAGTCTTTAATAAGGACTCTTTTTAAGAATTTTTGTTGTAGTATCATCCGAATATTTTATCTTAGGTGTAAAGGTCCTTGCTAGTAGGGCTATACACTATATATGAGTATTTGTTTGAAGTAGCAGTAGCTTCCCTTTCTTTTTTTAATTACATAACGTATTCAGAACGAATCACTAAACAGACAAAGTTGACTTTTTTGGAAAAAATCTTAAGTATTGCACTATGTACTGATTAACTTTTAAGTCTTATATTTAAGCCCAATTATATTTCAATTAAAAAGGTGCTGATGACTAATTCATAATCTACAGTAGTGATAAATTGATAAGTTAGAATATGCCAAAATTCATCTCAATGTCTAAAATTATTTTCTTTTTATTTTTTTTGTGGACTATGAAAGAAAAATGTCTGGACTCGTAGCAAACACAAATCAAGATTCTTTTATGTCTCATGATTAAAAATTTTAATCATAGCCTGATAGGTTTGTAGATAAGTTGCTGATCTTTTTTTCCTTTGTCATCGGGTTGTAGATAACTTGCTACTGAAATGCAGATGGATCACTTTGGAATAACCTTGTCGTCCAAGGTTTTTTAAGAATAGAAAAAAGGTTCTTTATTAAGTCAAAAGAAAAAGTTCTTTATGAATTATCAAAGTATCCAATAAGACGAGTAGCTTCTATGACAAGGAGTTCGAAGAAATTCATTTCTACGTTCACAGCTCAATGAAACGAATAGAGATGGCAACGAGAACAACGCGTCATTTGGTTCGTGAATTTTGTATATATTATAATGTTAATTAATGGTATAAATATGTATTTTTGCAACATATATGTAAATGTTGTGATTGATTCTGATTCTATTGTAAATGTAAATCAAACAAATAAATATAGGAATTTCAGTCCGATTTGCATCAGAACAAACAATTTTGATAATAATTATTTTAATTTTGATTCCTATTATTTTCATTTCTGATGTAATTGATCCCGATTTCAATTCTAATTCTTATAAAATTTTGAACTAAACGATCTCAATAAATGTAAGTTGTGCTAATACTTTTGTTTTTAAAGCATATCTTTCATTCGTCTATTTGTTTGTACTAGACATAATGGGCCTAATCCATGCCATATTAATAGTTCCTCACCATTGTCTTTTAGATCTCTGAAAGAGAGAAGTAACAAAATCATGTTTGCTGAATGAGGACTCTTTTGGCATGTGATTTTGGGCACAAGGACTTTTTCATAGTTTTACATAATTATTGGACTGAGATGTTATATTGACACTTTCTTTTCATTTTAATTATCATCGCACTTTTAGCATGGAAATTTAGTGACTATATAAATCACCCATTCACCTTGGATTCACCATCAATATTTGGGAGTTTTGTTGAGTCTGTCTTTTTCACCTTTTTTATTTATTTAAGTTTTTCCTTTAATTTGAGTCTGTACTATTTTATTACATTAACTTTTGCATTATTCATGCGTCGTACCATGTCATGTTTTCTTATATCTAACTTGTTGTATTTGTTCATCTCGCTTTTGTGTTAGATATGGAAATAGAGATGATTGGGAAGTAGTAAAACAAATGGCAGAGGGAGGTGGGGCTGGGAGGGGTTGGCCGACCCCACCAACCTACCTCCCCCCTTAACACCACCACCTCCACACACTACGCGACCTTTTTGCTCATCATTGGATTGAAGAGAAAAGAAAAATTCAGTTCAACATCCACCATTGTTCACCTGCTATCGCCTTCCATTTGTCGGCCATCATTCTATCGTCGCCCCAACCTTTGCCAAATCTTGGCTCCGCCAATGAGTAAAACCACTTGGTCACATCAATGTCCTAGCTCAAGAGTGAGAACAAGTCGTTAGAGACTACTAAGATGTTATGTGTCCACTATTGAATAGGTAACCATATTAGAAGAGGGGTTCAATAGTATGGTGATAAACTTCCATTTTTTTGACAATTATTAAACCACATTGATTTAGACTAACTCTTCTTAATTATTAGGTCTAACTCATCTAAGATATTATCCGCTTTGGGTTCTTGAGCCTGCACAATTTTATCTTTAAAACGTGCCGTAGTGAATTGACCTTATCTCCTAATCGATGTGAGAGTCTTGACACATAAGAAAATTTTTACCAATTTTGCACTTTTGAAATTAACCCTTTGTGTGCATGTGTTCATCAATTGCATGTGCAAATTCTTTCATTTTTCCATTATTGTCACAACCAAAAATCAGGCCAAGATCGGCGTACGAGGCAAACCGTCTATAGGAGCCCGACCCATATCGCACAAGCCTCAAAGATCAAAACATACTACCCGAATTATTTAATTATCGAAACATATATTAAAATATTTATTTATCAAAAGCGAACGAGATATAAAACAAGTTTATATGAAATCCAATATACATATATCTAAATAGATATATCAAAATAATATCACTGTAAACATATCAAAAGCCAAAGTGGCAATCTCGTAACCCAACAGCATACCGGTGTGGAGCTCTAACAATACAAAAGAAGAACCTGGACAAAAAGGGCATCGCTAAACAATAGACGCCTCACTGGTAATAAAAAATGTGGAACAGTTGCCGAAGCTAAAATCTGTGAACCTGAGATACATGAATCAACATAGGCAGAAAATAAAGGGGGTCAAGGCCCAGTGATGAATAACACTCCAGACCGCCTCATACGTGCCTCACAAAGACTGTTTTGAAAAAAGTTCAAAACTACCACATGCAATATAAGTGGGAATATATATATATATGTACACATTCGGGGTGCGGAAATTGCAAAAATAAAAAATATAATCATTGTAAAATTATATCTTATACTTTTAATGATTATCTTGCTCTGGTAAATATTCACTATTTATATTTGTAAGTATAGTTTTTGTATCAAATGAACTATTTCTTATCAAAATTAAATAATCTCTCATTTTTATCATAAAAATCATTTTTCTAGCAAAATCTAGAGATCTAAATTCTAGGCTATTATGATGTTCTGCATTTATCTGATCATTTATTTCATCAATTATCTCAGTCATTTTATCTCTTGTAGTCATATCTAATAGAGCCAAATAATGTCCAAATTTCTCAACTGGATTCATGAAATATTTTGTTAATCTACTTATACCTTGAACAGTTTAGTATATACACAAGTAAAATAATTAAGTAAAAGGGTTCAACACGCTTCCATACCTATAATCCAGTTTGACCGAAATAGTACCGGGTATTCCTCGAGACTTTTAATGGACGTTTCAGTCCCAACCTTCCAACAAATGCAAGGTAACTTCCCTTGAGGCTCCTTCAATACTACTCAGCACAGCCTTAATTCGTTTCCTACCTTAAGGCGTAAGGACTATAGGTATAAAAGTGTGTAGAGTATTTTACTCACTCATCTCACTAGTATATCTTTAAACTGAACAGAGGTATAAGTAAAATAAGCTCTTTATTTCATAATAGAAATATCTTACAAGGTTTTCAGTGTGCAGGCATTAGTTGAACATTCTGAACTCAATTCTCGATGCCTCAACACAAGTCTGAGCTAGGTATTTATAGAAAAATTTTACATTCGGATTTCAAATCCGGAATTCAAAATAAACTAAACTATTACATACTTTTACAGCTGTACAATTATTGTCGTCTTTATGTTACATCTTTGTCGGCCATATCTTTGAGCCGCCTTTGTCATCTTCTATCTGTCTGCATCAGCCATCTTTGTCGTATTAGGCGATCTTTGTCTTATTAGGCCATGATTGCCTATCTTCTTTTCCAGCTGTCTGATAGCTTTATATCTTCCCAGTCACTATCAACAACGACATCTTTTTCGTTTTTTCTGCTCTCTATTATTAATTTTGGAAGAGAGCAAGCTGGACAAGTATCTTTTGGATATTGACAGAATTGAAATATCTTTGATTGGACTTCTAGGCTGGATCGAATGATTCCCCTTTCAAGGAGCTTGATCTTGGTTCTTACAAAATTTTGTGCAGCTATTGGGGCTATCTTTGCTGGGCTCGTCATAATGGAAGAATGGATCCTCTTTCCTCCATAGGTTCTGAACCCTTTTTTGAAACTTGCTTCTAGACCTTGTAGGACTATCCTTACTCCAATGACACGTCTATAATGAATATCTTTTTTAGAATATTTAACAAATTCTTTACGCTGTTGAGAAACAACTATAAAAAATGTTTCAGCTTTACCCATTTGAATAAAATGGTAAGCCGGGTATCTTTCTTCTTTATGATAATCAGGTCCTGCAGATAAAAACTTCAAGACCAATGTATCTTTTGGAGTAATGGTCGGATTATTAAGATAACAATCTTTAACCCCTTCAATTATCCATTGTGGTAACAAAGATATTTCTTTGAAATCTGGAGTTGATAGATAA
>CAODLS010188307.1:0-19483 GCA_948243855.1 Flueggea neowawraea | reverse complement strand
TAATTTTACGAATTTAATGATAAAAATAACATCTCTCACCCTTTTTGCTTTCTCTCTGATCTCTCTCTCTTTCTCTCTGCCTTTCTTTCCCCTACTTTTCCACACTTTCCCACCAACCAAACACCCAAAACCACCTCTATGGTTCTCTCTCTCTCTCTCTCTCTCTCACACACACACACACACACACATCATTAAACCTAACCAGACCATTTCAAATCAAACCCCAATTCAAAAAGGCAAGAATCTAAATTTAAGAACAGACCCACCAATCTTCACCAATCCAAATCACGAAAGCATTTTGAACCCACCAATCTTGAACTTAATTATGAATCCTTTCAACAAAATACAAATCAAAACCAAATATGATCCCATCCATGCCAAATCACAGAATGAACATTCACGTAACAACAACTAGTATCTATAATTGAGAATATTTTGCAAAATATGACAAATAATTGTTTCAAGAAAAGAGAAAAAAAACTGTAACACTACTAATTTCATGAACTTGGACCAATAAATTGGAGATAAACACATAAATGAACAAGATAATTAAACAAATGTAATGTGTATTATGTAGTCCCCAACATGGTTGTCTTCATTAATTAGGCTCTTACAACTAACAATGAAGAAATTGCAGAGAGGTTTGGTTTGGTGTTCTTACTAGAAGCCTATCTCATGATGTCTCTCTCTCTTTTCCCATCGAAGAAGTCACCAGAGAAACTCTGGCTTCCACACCTAACATATCTGGATACTGAGACATTTCTTTCGAATGAAGACGCTAAAGCTGTCGTTTGACTATTTACGTTGTCGTCTTCTTCAACGACCACGCTCATGTCGTTTGTCTTTGATAACAAAGACCCATACATTTCTCCTTCGGCTTCACCAACGACCTATTTGTAATCGTCGTTGTTGGTGTCACTGTCAATGATGACATTCTGCTATCTGGTCTTCTAAGTAAGTTTCGAAAGAGAAGGAAATGGGAGAGAGAGAAGGAGAGGGGGATGAGAGATGCTCCTAAAGTGGAGGTAGATAATGGAGATGGGTTTTGAATTGAGAGTGGAGATGCATTTTAAATAAGGAAGGAGGGGGAGAGAGAGAAAGAGAGAGAAGGTGATTTTGGTGGTGGTGGTTTTGGCGACAGTGGTGGGAAGTAAGAAGGGGGGAGAGAGAGAGAGAAGGGAACATAAAGTGTGAAAGAGAGACAAGAGATAGGGAATGAGTTCTGACTATTAGGCATGAGCATTGTTGACATTTCACTTTTATATTAAAAAATAAACTGAATTAAGAGCGAGGAATTAAAATGACTAATTTTGAAACATGAGGGACCATAAGAGAAATATGGTCAAACTTCAGAGGCCATGGTGGATTTTGTCCTAAGCTAAAATTTTCTCTACTAATTTCATTTATCGATAATATTATCTACTCCAGCTCATCATTAAGCTAGTCTATTTGGGATGGGTTAGCTGATGCCGAATTTGAGTTAGTTATGCCAATTTAGTTGATTCATGTTAATTTAAAAAAAAAAACAATTTCAAAAGTTGGCTCCCTAAACATGGCCATTGTTAAACTGGCTCGGAAGTGGCCCTTGAGAACCGATTTCAATTCGGGATCAAAACGTTACTGGCTAATCCAATTCAAGTTAAAGATATTGAAAAACTATGCACCGTTGGTTGAACTGCCACTTTAAACAAACGTTTTTAACAGGCTCAAGCTAAAAAAACTAATTTTAATTTTTTCTTATGTTTTTTCCATATACACAATTTATTACACAAGCAACTTAATTGAATTAAACCCTTTATTTTTTTAATCTTTTCATATAAACAATTTTATTACTTAATACTTTTTAGGGAAAAGGACAAAATATTCAATTAGAAAAAAAGAAAAATACAAAGATAGAACACACATTTGAAAAGTTGTCAAAAAATAAAATCACGGAGAAAAGATTATAAAAAAATTTCACAGTTTGACCGCGTGTTGACCACACTATTTGACCAATAAAAATGAGTACAAAACGAGTACAAAATGATAACAAACACTAACAAATAAGTACGAGTCAAAACAAAATTTTAAAAAATATTTTATTTTTTCTTTATAATTCGGTAAAATTATGAATACAAATGAGAATAAAACGAATACAAGAAATTGTTAAATACAATAAAAAATTATCTCATACATGGCGCGACAGCTAGGGTTTTAAAACCCTAGTCGCCAAGGCTGCGTGCACTGCAATGGAATCGATCACGCCCCTTCTCTCGTTCACCCGTCACGTTGTCTCTCTCATTATCGTGATAGGAACGACGACGACAAGAATTGTCCCACCCTCTCTCTCTCCCCCCTAATCGTCGCGCCTCTCTCTATCTCTCTCTTCCTCCTTACGCCATTGTGTTGTCTCTTCGTCTCCTTGTTGGCAATCTCTAATCTCTCTCTCTTCCTCTCCTTCCTTGTCGCGAGAAGTGTCATGTTGCGCCTTCCAAATCTTGTTCATCGGTCTTCTCTCCCTCCCATGGTCGCGCTTCTCTCTCCCTCTCTCGTGGTCTTGCTATCACTCTACTGGCTCTCTCACTCTCTCCCATCATCTTACTATCGCTAACAAAGATGCGAGGAGTCCAAGTTTAGGGGTTGGGTGGTGGTAGTGGTGGTTGGTGCGATCATTGTAGTGGTGGGACGAAGCCAGGGAAAAGAGAGGAGAGAGAGAAATAAAGTCGGGTGAGAGGAAAATAGAGAGAGAAGCTAGAACTATGAGGGTATAACTTGTGTGTCATTCTTGAAATTTAAAATGCGAGCACTACAAAATAGAGAAAGTAATCCCCACTGCTGCATAAGTGAAATTTTAATCTAAAATAAAAAGACATTCGTAATTTCCTCTACTTTTTACTTACAAAAATATTTCAAATTATTAATTATATTTTTAAAATTTTTTAATTGTCTTTTTTAAACTTATTGAATTGAACAAATTTACATTCATATCCAATTAGGCTATTGTTAGGCGCATTTAATGAGCTCAGACACATGTCATGATAGAGCAACGCCATAACTAAAGACATTAAATGTAAGATTTGTGCAAGTGGATGGTGAGAATGACCGATGCGACTATTCGCACGACCACTGGAGGCATGCGTGTGCGAAGTAGACATGTTCTCGAGAACATCTGGTGGAACATTTATTCAACCTCAAGTAAACAAAACTCAGATTGGTTACATAACACCACTCAGGTAAGCCAACCCTAGTCCGAGAATAAAGTTGGAATATGTAGCAGTGACTTGACCAAGATCTAAAAGGCAAAGGAATTTAGGGAGAAGCATATGTATTGAAACACGCTCTATCCGAGTAAGGTGACCGTCATGAGAAGATGGATACATCCACGACCAAGGAAATTACTAGAACGTGGGAAGTTACTGGAACATGGGAGGTTACTTGTAATATCTTGATTTTTTTGACTAACTATTTCAGTAATTTTCCGTTGAATTTTTGAACAAATTATTTATTCTCGAAGGGTTAATTTTAATATTTGAAGTATTGTTTGGATAATTAATGATATTTTGGTGTGTTAATTTTTTTTTAATGTTGATGAAATTCATTTAAATTGAAAGAACAAATAAAAGAAGTGTAGTGGGTGAAATTTGGCTAAAAATGCTCAAAATCCAAGCTGCAGGTTGTTTTCCCTTCAATGATATTGTTTGTGTAGAAGACATGTCATTCACGTAAAATACGTGTCCTATGTATCCCAGTTGCATGTCGTTTTTGTTCGCTGCCGTTTCGCGTCTCGTTGTTGTCGTTCGCGACTGTGTAAGCTGGTTGAATAAATCAAACGACACCGTTTTAACCAAATATGAAACACACCGTTTTGAATAAAATGGAAACGACACCGTTTTGCTCTTCTTTTAAACACAACATATCTTCTTCTTCTTCTTCTTCTTCACTTCCTTTCTTCGAATTTTTCATTCCTCAAAACCCAGAAACCTGACTTTCTTCAATTTCTCCATCCCTCATATAATCCTTTCTTCTTCTTTTCTTCAAACCGAGGTGAGACCTTGAATCTAAGTGATTATTTTCTTTCATTTCTTGTTGTTATTTCAATTGGGTTTTTGTTGATTATGAAATGGGTTTCGGGAACGTATAAGCTTCGGATTCGAAGCATTTTTGAGTGAATTTTGGACTCATTTTTGATGGATTTTGATGAAATTTAACTTGGGAAACATGAATATAATTGGAGTATGATGATTTGATGATTTGTTCTTAAGGGGGTTTCGGTCCGAAACTTTGAGGGTGATTTTGGATGGTTTGACATGGTTTTGGACGAATATGGTGATGGATTTAAGTTCTAAGGACTGTGGTGAGTCGACTGGAATGCTTGAAATTGTTGAATCCTGCTCGGTTCGGGATTTAGGACGATTTGGTGAGATTTGCTATCGATTTGGTGAGATTTGCTATCGAAAGGACTAAGAACATAATTTTACATAATTCATAATAAATGGAGGATTAGGCCTGATAGTTTACATTTTGGAAATAATGAAATTTTCTAAAAATAAAAATTTGTAATTTTAAGAATTCAAGGTTAGATTTATAATTTTAAAAAATAAGAGGATTGATTTATAATTTTAAAATACTTAGAGGACTAATTTATAAATTTTAAAAAGTTTGGGGTCTAATCCAAAATTTTTCAAGGTCTAGAACTAAAACGTAATTTTACAAAAATTGAGGGACCAAATTATAATTTTACATAGATTTCGATTTTTGAGACAATAGCTATAAATTTTCGATCTAGATAGGTTTTTCGACGCCGAACGAATATCTGCATCTATATTTGTATTTCATACATTCGGTACTGTCACGGTACCCGTACCATATTTTGACATTGTCTGATTTATATCTGTTTCAGCTCACTATTTATGTTATCGAGACCATCTCCTTACTAGTGGTGTTTGACTGGTCTATCTTTGGACTTTAGGTGAATGACATGTGATTTTAAACACTTAGACCGCGTCTTCTAAATATTATCGTTTTTGTTGTGTTTGGACGTTTATCTGTAAACTGACTAATAATTATTTGACAAACTAATAATCTGACTTCTGTGGTAAATATTATCCAGTATTTTGTTTTCAAATTTTGATATATATTTAAATAAATATTAAATATATATTTCTGTAAAATAAATTCTGCTCTGTATGCTCGTCTACTACAAAAATATTATTTTTATATTTTTCTGATTTGGGACACCTATACTACAAGGATAAGTGTAGCCTGTGATATACTATGGTGAAGGTCCAGTTACCAGGGTAGATGGTAACCATGTGTCTGGCTAACACATTTAAGATGATTTATTTTTAGCGGCGATGATCCACGTATAATTCGAGGTCTAATTTTAGCCCTATTGCCGGATTCTGTTCTATTTATATATTTTCTGATAAAAATATTGTTTGACTATATGTTGTCTGCTTTATTTGTAATGATTTGAAAATGTTTTCAAAAATATTATTATTAGTATTTTGTATATTATATTATATCTATACATTTGCGGTATTTTCGAACTACCTTCAAAGCGGTTTATGTGTCGCCCATTACTTAGATTTATCTCACTCCCTTCTCTTAACACTTTTAGATACACTTTTGACGTTCAGTGCCTGTTTAGTATATGGGTTCTCAGTGAGGCGTTCCTTTTAATAGTGATTGCCTTTTTGGTCGGGCTCTGTATATTCTGTAGTAGAGCTCCATACCGAGTTGTTGTTGGGTTATTGGGCCTTCATTTTGTATTTTGATTATATGATATTACGATTTTATTTTGTTATATATATATATTTTTTTCTTATATATGTGTACATTTTAAATTATAAATTTTTAGTTTATTTTACCTGTAATGGTTTAATAAATATTTTTAATAATTGAATAATCTAGTTAGAATATTTGATCTCTGAGGCTTGAGCAAGATGGACCGAGCTTTCTTAGACGGTTCATCTCGTACGTTGGCCACATCCCGATTTTGAGTCGTGGCATTACCAACGTGGGCATTGAACGTGGCAGCAAAGGTCTTTCATGTAGAACGTGGGTAAAGAGCTTCAAGAGTAACTGCCAAAAACCTTCAGTATAAATGGGCGAAGGAAACAATGTGCAGGCACACATCAAAGACCAAACTCTCGCTTCTTGCACTTTTACTTTCCCAGATCTTAGCTTTTGGTACTTTTTTTACCTTAGTTCATTTGCTGTGAAGTATGGCGGAGTTTGGACATTCCCCTACTGCACAACTAAGTCATTAGAACTTTATTTTGCTTTTCTTTACTTGTTTTTTATTTATATTTCAATTCATTTACTGTTTTACCTTAGTTCCAATTGTTGACAAAGTTGCATGGTGGATAATGTCATTCTTCGAATATTGGCTTTTAGTTTGTAGTTTACATGTATTGTTACTTTGATCTTTTAATACAAGTATTAGTTGTTGGTTGCTTAGTCCCTTTTTATTCCTTGGTTACTCTAATTCACTTTTATTTTCTTGCACTTAAAATCCTAAACTGTTAGGCAATACCGAAATCCTTAGTCAAATTCACACTATCATCTCTTTTACTTTTACACAATCGTTCAGTTACTTTTACACTTACCCGAGTGAGCACACTCGAGTGCCTTTGTCCTCGGGCACAAATTTCCCTCAACAACCATGTTTTGCTTATTTTAAAAATTAAAAAACAAAAAAAATCGAACTGTGTGAACCGCCCAAATCAGTATTGTGAAACTAACCGTTCGAATTGAAACCAGAATCAAACGTATCAGAACCGGATCTAAGGAGGTCGGTTCAGCTTCCACCAAACCCTTGAACCGGTACCCGGTCCCTAAGTGGCCTGCCTTGAACACCCTTTCCGATCTCCTACAATTACACACAAAAGCCCTTCTAAAACCCCCTCCTCATTACAGAACAACACCAAAAATGGCGATCCAAGGCCTCCCACAACCTCCACAAATCCACAAACTTCCGCAACCCAACTACATCGACTCAATCCGCTACCTCCCCACTTCTTCTCCATTCCACAAAACCCTTCTGATAGCTTCCTTCGACACCGAAATCCAAACCCCATTTCTCCAAACCCATTCTCTTCAACACCAAAGCCTGTCCCCACTCTCCTCTTGGACCCCACCTTCCCGCATCACCTCTCTCCGCTCCTCTCCTTCCTTTGTCGCTGCCGCCACCTCCTCCTCCTCCCTCCACCTCTTCCCCTCCCACCGCCTCGAGCCGTGCGCTGAGGTGGGTTCTGGTGACGGGTTCCATGTGGGGCCAATTGGGGATGTGGATGTGATGGGGAATGAGTGTGTGTGTGTGGGTGAGGATGGGAGGGTTAATTTGGTCGACGTTGGGAGTGGTGGGAAGGTTAGGAGAGTGTTTGACGGAAATGGGTTGGTTTCGTATTCGGCGGTGAAGTGGGCGTCGATGACTGAGTTTGTTACTGGTGGTTTTGGGTTTGGGTTACAATGGTGGGATCTTCGTCGTCCCGGCTCGGCCGTTGCCCATTTCAAGGGCAATTGGTGAGTTGTTTTGTGTGTTCATTAGTTTTTAAGAATTGGTTTTTGATAGTGTTCGATGCAATTGTTCATTGTCTTTGTTTTCTGGTGACAATTCGTTAAGAAAAGCAATGGAAGAAATTTGAACCTGAGATGGAGCAATGGCACTCACGAAGTGTTTTATTATTGTTATTGTTCAGTTGCACCAATTTGCTAATGATGTGAACGTTCGATTTGAACCTGAGATGCAATGCAGGGTCGATTGTGCATGTTAACTTGTGCTTTCTAGTAGGAACATGTTATATGTGCCTTGAAAAATTAGTTGATATTTTTAGTTATGCTTATGTTCTGCTTGCTTCTGATTTATGGAGTTGTCTTATGAATGTACTAATTCTGTGGGTTGATTCTGTGGTTTGTTTATTGTATTTTCTAATTCGAGATGGGGTTGTGATGCAGGGATAAAGGAGCTAGTTCTGGCATCATACACTCTGTTGATATACACACATCGAGGAAGCATACCTGTTTGGTAATTAAAGCTGCCATATTTATTGTTATGCCTCGTCGCTCTAAAATATCATGCGAAATAGCAAAATAAAAGTCTGTTTTTTGCAATTGTCATGGGTGTTGTTTGTTAGTAAATTGTATCGTTTTCTTTATGCCATGTTGTCACCTGTATATAGATCAATTTATTGCCAAACATCTTGCCAGGCCGGAGGGATGGAGTTCTAAAGGACTAAGGTGGCAATCGTTCCCCCAATTTTTTCAAAAATTTCTATATATATTATATTAATCATAGTATATATGCATAAATATTAATGAAATCATCCCACCAAAAAATTGTAATTCTTAAGAAAATATACAATATAGTATTTATATTCCTTCAACAAGAGAAGAAAAAAGTAATTTTGAAAATCTGAATAAGAGAACTTTGATTTGTTTGAGGGAAAAAAAAAGAAACTAACCAATAAAATTAAGTTATTCAATTAACCTTAAGTGAAGTTTATGTATACATAACTACACCTTATGAATACTTGATTTTAGTACTGGTAAACTTAAAATTGCTGAACTTTTTAGTACATAGTTCATTATCAATAAACTTAGAATTCTAAAAGATTGGAACTAAACTTTAAATGATTTACACAAGTTTTGTTGTTAGTGTACGTGTCTGTCTATTTTATGTTGGTTGGATGATACAATATTTATTATAAAAGTTTTTGCATATATACCTCTGTCCTCCCAAAAATTTAAATCAAGCTCCATCATTGCCAGACAGCAGTCATGGTACGAGATAAAATATGTTATTGGCCCTAACTGCTAATCGTAGACATGATAAGAGATAAAATATTGTATTGAAATGGACCTTGTAGATATGATAAGATATAAAATATGTTATTGGCCCTAAGTCCTAACTGCTAATTGTAGATGCTGTTTTGATTACTTCATAACCCACTAAGAAGTAACTACAAGTGCTGCTTTAGAAGAAAACAATTTGTAGATTTCAACTGAATTTTCATGGACATTAGTTCTATTTTTGTGTGCGGTTGTTTGGAAACTGCATTGGGTTTCTTGTTATGATGTGGCATTTTTGTGAAGTGATTGCTTTATTTGCTGATTTCGTGAACTTAGTTTCTAGCACCTTGTAGGCAGGTGGTTCTTCAGGTACTGTGTTTGCCTGGGATTTGAGATGGCAACAAAATCCAATTTTTCTTTCTGGGACTGGTGCAAATGACACAACTACCCAGTCATTGTCTGAAAGTGAGGTATGGCAAGTTAAGTTTGACTGCTACAAGAAGTCTTCAAACATTGACTCATCCTCACGGATTTTGCCTGCTATGATCTGCTCTGAAGATGGGATCCTTGCTGTCATTGAACAAGGTATAGCATCTTTCTTTCCGCAATTAATTTTCGCCACTTGTTTTCCGTAGTTAGTATCACTGCCAAATATCTGGCTGTAGAAATGGTGAAAAGAAAGGTTTTTTTTGTAGTGCTTGTATTCTGGAAGCAGAGTGTTTCGGTTACTTGAACTGTTTTGACATACCTATCCAATAATGTAGGCGAAGAACCCACTGAGCTCTTGGCCGAAGCATGCGCAATCAACAGCTTTGACATAGATAGCCAAAATCCCTCGGTGAGTTGGATTTTTGGATAGATGTTTTAGATACCGGTGAAGCTCGGATTTCATTCTTACATGTGATTCCATATAATGTGATGCAGGATGTGGTATGTAGTTTGGAGTGGGAATCCATAGTCCTATTCTCAAGGCCATAGCAGGAACAGAGACTTTTGGAGTTCAATTTGACATTTCTGTTGATGAATTCTTGAACTATCACTGATGATTTTGTCCTGCCAACTGTATCAAAGCAATGCATCAAGCCAGGAGGAAAGTATCACGTTCTGACTGTCATGTGAAATCATGTATATCAGATATATCGTTCTTGAAAAGCACTTGAAGAAGCAAGTTTGTTAATTAGTTGCAAGTGATGAAGGTTTTGACTGTTTATGGAAGAGTACTTATGTATCGGTGCTTTTTTCTTTTTTCCGTTTCCCCATTGTCCTAAACATTTATCCATAATGACTTCAACAAAGCCAAATATGTTTTGGAGCATATCATATAACATTTATATTCTGCAAATTATAATATTATAATTTTAAAAAGACAATTTATGAAATTATAATCGATTCAACTAGTAAGTTAAGAGTTTTCACTCTGATTCTTCAATAAACAAGTCAAGTTAAACCGAATTTTGACTTGTCATGTTCAGATAGAAGTATCAGTTAAATAATTAATTTTTATTCATAGAAAATATATAACAAAATTGAATTTAAATTATTATTAAAGGGAAATTATCTATTTACACCAGGTGTAAGTTGAAAAAAATTATAACAAATTTTCACTATTTATTTTTTAGATTAAAATGGGTTATATATATGACAATTGTGGATCATTAGATCTTAAAAAATTGAGAATTAAGTGTAAGTTGAAAAAATTTACACCTATTATAAGTGAATTTCTTTCCATTATTGAATTTTATATTTAAGAGTTTAATGAATTAAGTTTAAAAATTGAACATACTGTGATCAGAATGAACTATTAAGTTTAAAAGTAAATTTTACAGTGAAAAATAGAGAGAATATAATCATATCATATATGTGTTTTAATAGCAGATTGAGCACCAAAAATAATAGAAGCAGAACATTTGCGACTGCAAGTCCATGAAAGTCTATGCTAAGGCATGGTCCTGAACCGTAAATAAACACAGAAGATAGAGGCCCCAAAATCTCCAACAATTCATCCAATTCCAATTCATTCCTCCTCCTACCCTCACCATATCACTCCACGTCACACAATTTTCACATTTCACAAACGATAGCCACACCCAGAAACACATCATCATCAACAACAATGGCTTCTCTAACGATGTTGTCTTTCAATACGAGGATTTGTCCATTGCCTTCAACCCGAGTCTCTTATGGGTCATCTCAAATTTCCTTTCTTAAAAAGTCCCTCAACTCGTTGAGACTCAGTTCCAGTCATAGCATTTCTGGTTCACT
Source organism: Flueggea neowawraea (assembly GCA_948243855.1). Taxonomy (NCBI): domain Eukaryota; kingdom Viridiplantae; phylum Streptophyta; class Magnoliopsida; order Malpighiales; family Phyllanthaceae; genus Flueggea; species Flueggea neowawraea. The sequence continues at coordinate 8,449 of CAODLS010188307.1, read as the reverse complement.
CTCTGTTTTCCCTCAGCAGTGTTGTTCTGTTCGCACTCTCACTCAGAAGTTTCAGTCTATACTGTTTTTGCTGCCAAAGGTTACAAAATGAAAACCCACAAGGTCTCTCTCTCTCTCTCTTTCTCTCTCTCTCTGTAATGCACACACATTTAGTGAAATGGTGTTCGTGGTTTGATTCAGTTTCGTTTATTCTTTTTGTTGGTTTGAGTTGAATTCGTAATCTTTATTGGTTATCTGAAAAAAATGGAGGAGAAATTTATCAATTTGATGTTATCAGTCATTAGATTTTAAGTAAAATATGTAATCTTTAGATTTATTTGAGAAACTGGTGGAGCAAATTATCCACTATCAACTATATGATGTTAATTTTGTTTTATATATATATAAATTTAGATGAAATTTTAACCTTTATTCATAATTACATCAACAAGGGCTGGAGAAATTCGTTAGGTCTAATTTTTTCTTGGTGGGGTATTTTTGTGTAAATAGGCATCAGCAAAGAGATTCAGGGTGACTGGTAAAGGTAAAATAGTGAGGAGGAGAGCTGGGAAGCAGCATTTGCTGGCCAAGAAGAATACGAAGAGGAAATTGCGTCTCTCCAAAATGGTATGTTCTCTTTCAACACTCTTTATAATGTTTTGGATTGTCGAAATGATATTACTTGTCGCTCCAGTTTGACATCACATAGTCTTTACTCAAGTTCTGGTTGTGTAAAAAATCTTGTGGTGTGACTATGATTGACAGGTCATTTTTCAATACAATCTTGTAATGTTTTGGCAAGATGAAGCTATTGTTGACTAAAAATTAGCTCTTGGTTCTGATAAATGAATTATCTTCGAGGAGCATTACCAATAATATCATGTTCCTTGGGATTTTGGGTGGGGAAACAAATGCATAAATTGCCCATCCTACCATTGTAAGACATTGCTATTGCTGATTGGCCTTTGTTCATTATATCAACTACTGTAGTTCTAACTTGGTCATGCATGCTGGGTTGGTATCTGAAAACGATATTATAAGCTTTCAAGAAAGGATTCACAGCTCGAGCGAGAAATAGTTATGTCAAATTCTGTTGTTGCATTAAGTCCGCTGAGTCAAGTGCGAGGAGCTTCAGTTGAATAACTTTCTTTTTAATAAACTGTTAGAAGTCTAATGTTAAATTAGCATATAAAATTTATTCCAATGGTTATACAGATGGTTTCTAGGTTGTAACTATTGGATCACTTGTACCAACAAGGGAACTTAGAGTGAAGATGATATGGGTTATTGGTGAAAAAAGAACAGTATGTCAATAAAAGAATTAGTTCAACAGGCTGTTTTTTTTTCAAATACTTTTTAAGTATAACCTCTTCTAGGTTTTATTGAGGGAAAACAAGACTGTAACTAAAGGGGATGACAGAACCCTATTAGCTTTGATATGTTGAGCAAGTGTTCTGCTCTGAGTGATCATTGAATATGTGATTTGTAAGGGCAGTCATGATTATCAATTCTGCAATTCAAGGACTTAAAGGAACTTGACCAAAATGTAATTCATTGGCTATTCTGAGACTGAAGCTTTTTCTGTGTCCATAGTCTTGTAAAAGTAACTGGAATAAATCGTTTCATCGAGAAGGCATAAAAATTCATTATTCAGCTTGATTTCCTCTTATTATGTTTTCTCAAAGGACGGGATTGGCTAAAACTTTTCTCAATGAAGCTGCTCAGTAGGATAGTAATAGATTGTATCTTATATCATAATTTTCTTCATTTAAGCTCTTGCATATTATTCTTAGATTTTACATCAATGAAATTACTTGTTGGGGACTCTTAGAGTTGGCATGTCTTGTTCTTCCTCTGAAGATTTCTTCTTTATGGATGATAACATTTTTAACAATAACTGCTATAATTTAGTTGTGAGACTTTATACAATGTCAGGATTTATTTTGCGTTTAAAGTCTTTTAACTCCAATCATTCAAAGGATGCAATATAAGTAACAAAAAGTGATGGAATGAAAGGTGTTTTTAATCTAACATTCTTGTTAATGGGACGTGGGTAGACGTCTGTACTTTCACAGTGTTGTGATTTAATTAACAGAAAAAACCTTTGTAGATCGTCAATGGCCTTGTATGCTCCTCAAATTTGATTTATTATCCTTTGCCCTTTGTTGCTATGAAGTGTTACCACTAAGTCAGTTTTTCTGTGAGTACGCAGATGTCTGAAATTTCTTAGAAAGACAAGAGAACTGTTCTTTTAAAGGAAAGTTATGTCTTCATTAAGTGTTCAATTGTTGGCAATCTAATGCAAGTGTTGTAGCTTGTGCAAGGGGAAACCTCTGTGTAAGATAATAACCTATCCCAATGTTATGATTGTCTTACAGTAAAGTTAACCTTCCAATAACGTGCAGGTTGCTTACCGGCTGTCATTTCAGTTTTATGAACATGTTTATGAAGGAACAAGGGCTTAATCGGCATAGATTCGTTTTTATGTTCTCCAAACAGAATTTAATCAATGTCCAGAGAACACATAATTGAAGCCACTTTGATTCTAGTTTGCCATATCAGTTAGTTTTAACGTTCACCTTATCAGTGTCGTAAAGTTTTAATTACCCTTTTGATTTGCATTATTCAGCTCATATTCTAGCAATGGTCATCGTGCAGACAGATTTTGAGCCGGTATGTCTATCAATAGTGATATTATAACATGAATTTTTTGTTATTGTTTGCAGCACGAGGGTAGCCGGAGTGACTATGACAATGTGATTGGAGCCTTGCAGTACCTAAAAGTAAACAGAAACGCAAAGTAGAGAGCAGAGAAGATCTCCGTGCTTTCCACGGGGAAGACCTCATATGCTAAGTCTTTTTGTTCACTTCCTACATTTATGCAAAAATGCTCATGATACTCTCATTTAGCTAATGGCAATTGATTTTTCTCCACCCTGAGGTTTCGAGATTTTTTTTTCGTATGCGCCTGTCTGCTTCATTTTTTTTAAATTTCCTAGCTTCCCAATACTTCCAGCTCAAATTTCGGACAAACTTTTCGGTAGGACTTTGTATCAGGATGTCAGACATGAAGCTAGTTCTCAGGTGTAATTTATTAGCTTAGAATGGTTAAAGCCGCATTCTGTAACCAGGAAAGCAAATGCAAGTATGACAGAAATGGTCAGTCCAGGACGTGGATTTCTTCGCCGCGACGACGTAAATTCATGTAATTGACTCTTAACTAGATTATGATTAAATGTTCTTTTCTAATTAACATATTTCATGTTATTGTCATGAAAATGATGGTTGAGTTTCTTATTCGATGATTGACGATGCAACGTTTAATATCTTAGCCCACTTGAAGGGGGTGTGACTTCGATTGTACAGTAACAGATATGAAGTTTGCAAGATTTGACTAATATCGTCTATAAGAGAATGTCCAATACACTCCTTAAACATCCTCTTCAAAATATATCATTTTATTTTTATTTATTTATTAATTTATCTTAAAATTTGTGTATTAGATAAAAAATATTTTAGAATTTAAATATTTTATTAATGAATTAGATGTGGAGTATTAAATAATAAATAGTAATTCTTTTGTTTTGTTGAAAAACTGTAACACTAAAAAAAACTTCTAGTTAATTTTTATGTACAATATTGAAGAAAAAAGTTGGATTGTAATTAATGTTAGCGTGAGTTCAAAATTCGAGACAACAAATAAGATAAAATATTTATATTTTTAAGAAAAATGTTAAGAAACATTGTTGTATATGCTCTAATTGTCAGTTTGAAGGTTTACTCACGATTTATGGAACTGATATTCTAACTATGCTTTGTTTCTTTCAACTTTCTTTTCAAGGCAATATTATTTGTCTTTTTCATGAAGACAACTTCCATTTCTATATGTTAATCACTATTAATGTAATGAAAACACATTTAACGTCAAATTGACTTGCCTTTTTAAAAATTTAGTTGTTGGTTGAATGTTGTTATCAATGTTACGTTTTGGATTTGGAGTCCTCTCTTAAAAAACAAAAAACAAAACTCATGATTTTTTGGTAAATTTAACCCTTTTCTTTTGTTCTTTCTTCCCTTGTTCTTGGCTAGGCGGCGTCCTCTCAAACAAATGTGATGAACGTTTTATTCATGCTGCAAAAGATTTATAGTAATGACTATAGTATTTCAACGATTAATCATGTTTTTTTTTCCAGAAAATTCTTAACTAACATTTTAATTATTAATTTGTTTGGTGCATTAACTCTTCAATCTCAATAGGTCTCGAACTCGAGTTCTGAGAGGACATGGACGTGGGCCAAATCATTGAAGCAACCCACTCGAGATATTATTGTTCAACGTTTGTTTTAAGTTAATTGCAAGGAATGAAAAGCTTTAAAAGGAAAAAAGAAGACAAATGGAGCAAGCAAATTGAATAGACTTTGACTCCAATGATTTGGAGTCAGTAACGCGCTGATTGGTGGCCAAGAGAATGCCTTGGATTCCCGCTATGGTCACTTGTCAATTTAGGCGGCTACACCTAAGCCGTTCTATTCCCTTCTTCACACACGTGTCTGGTTCTTTTTTACTTTGTGATTATTTTTTCCACATTATCCACTCTCCCAAAACATTACAACCTACCATCAAACTTTCTTTTTTTTTTTCTTTATATTGGACAAGTTCCAAATTTTATATTTAAAATATCAATTACCAATTAAAATTTTGATGCCAAAAAAAATTAAGACTATCTCCAACTCTATCCTTATCTCTAAAAAAATAAAAAATAAATTTAACTAGTTATATACGAAAATTTTATTTAACTTTTTATTTAGTTTTTTTTACATTAACTATATATTTTTATATCATATTTATTTTTTATATTTAAATATATTATTAATCTCAATAAAAAAATAAATTTAAAGAATACATTAAAGTTAAATAAATTTTTACTCTTTAATATAATTATATTTTTTATTTATATAAAAATTATCCTTTCAAATAAAGAATATTATTGGAGATATTCTAAAGCTACTTTTCTTGTATATTACTTTTAAAAATACTATATTGTACAGCTAAAATTTGAGGAGTTTTAAATGGTTATTGCTGGTGTGAACAAATGAATTCATAAAAATGGACAACATCAAACATTATCCTTTTAGTCACCTGCTTTTCTGTTTCAGTCCCAAACAAATGAAATGACGAACTCATAACTAACACAAATGCGGATTCAGAATTGCTGCGAGTTGCTGGCACTAGCGATGCCGTGTCTTGACTTGGACCCCTGAGGTCCAGGGTTCGAAGTGGCATCCAGAGATAGAATGTTGGGTTCATGTTTTCTTGAAAGATCGTAAGAAAAAAAAATGAAGATTCAGAAACCAAACCCACATAATCAATACACCATATAGGACATTTGCAAAAGAAATTCTCTATGTGCATCCTAAAATATAGACAAAAAGACTTCATCAAATGCAGTAATTAAAAAGTTATTGAGGAGCTTATGCTATAGCTTAGTAAACACTGCAATCCCAGTGTAATCAAAACCTAAAATTTGGTGTGACAGAAAACATTGATAGATTATCTTGTGAGCATATCTAAGATATGCAATTTTGAACTTTGAAAAATATTCTCACAGTTCTAAATGAACAGAGACTTGCAATTACATTGATAACATTATCTAGTGAGCATATCTAAGATATGCAATTTTTCACTTGCTTTAAGACTTGTCTACGCAAATGAATAGGAAGTAACATTCTGATAGCATATCCAAGGATTGCCAGCAGTAGCAAACCCCAATCACAATCAGTAATTGCGTAATATTAGCTTAATCCATCATTGTTCAAAACGATAAAAGAAAAGGGATAGATTTGACTTTTGAATGGCAGCTTATATTGACGGATCTCAAACTAGTGGGAAAGTGTTTCCACTTTCCATCATTCGAGGATTAGAAATTTGATGAACATCCAATTCAAAAACACAAACATGCTGAGGAAACCATTATGGCAAAAATGAAATTGAAATACAAGCCTGCTAGACGCATCAACAGTGATAGACTCATAATAAAACTCATCCGGTATATATTTTAAAGTGAACGAGTATAAAAAAAATATTCTATATAATATATCAATATCTCTTTTAATATTATAAATATATATAATATATTTTAAATAAATTATAAAAAAAAAAATATTTTATTTTAAGAGAGAACATAATCGATAGGGTCATAAAACCCCGGACCCCCTAAATCCGACCCTACGACATCAACCATCAAACTAGAGGTTCACATGAACATTTTCATCCAAAGAAAGCAAATCCATGACTCGTGGAATATTGAAGTTGACTCGGATACAAATTCATTGATTGACAATAAAAAATAGGTGTAAAAAATAATTTAATATTTTAAGCGAAAAAGGTGAAAATAATTAGAGAATTGGATAAGATAGCATGCAAAGCTGTCCGCATAGTAATATTCTCCAAGGCATCCATCTCACCAATCTACGTGTCAACCCAGAAAACTCTACCCCTTAAGCTACCTAGGGATCTGAAGCCACGTGTCCTAACATACCCGCCACCGCCGTCATCTTAAGGAATCGACGGGTCCTACATTTATCCACTATCTCTTATGTCGGTCAGCACGTGATCTTTCACCTCCTACTTAAAGTACGAAACTACCCCTATCACATAAAACCTCTTCTTTTTAAAGATCCGTTTGAATAACTTTCCAAAAGGACTTCTATAAGGATCCACTTTTTTTTTTTACTCCAATTAGGCGAATGATCCATGTTAAATTTGCTAATTATATTTTACTAAATTATCCCTCAGTAGTACAATTTAGCTTATTTATCCAGAAACTAAAGAGAATATATATATATATTTTTATCACAAGATGTATTACTCATCTCTTTTATTTCAGTTTTTATTGGATTAAATGAAAATAAATGTAATTATGTGATAAAAAAATTAGGGAATATAACATATTTTTTATATTTAAAATATAATAAAATATTAATACAATAATAAAATAACTTAAATAAACACTTTAAATATATTTCTCCTTTCAACAAATCCAAATTTTCAGAAAAATATGAATAAAGTATATGATAAATAATTTTGTGAGAGAATGAAGTCAAACTAACTTAATTTTTTTAAAATAATTGTAAGAAAGTAAATATTATTTTAAGAAAATCCATTAAATTAAATATTTTTTCAATATTACATGATTTGTTCAATATTATGACTTTGTTACTATATGATTGATGTTATAGTTATTTTTGTTATTTTTTTTATCTATTATTAGAATTAAGGACCAGAATAAGTAGAAGAAATAATTTTCCTAACTTCTACGATCTAAATTTATTTCTGAAAAATCTATATATTTTTTCTAATAAAATGAAATTAAGTATGAAAGTTTTTATTATTACTATTAAACTATTTCAACAATTCACCAAAACATCCCAATCCAATCCAAGGACAATACCGTAACTTCACAAAATCAGCCGCCGAAAAGAGCACGTGCGAGTCCTCTAATCATCGCGGGTTATACAAAGTGCTTCGCCGTCAAAGGTTCCGTTAAGATCTCTTCCTCTTCCCCCGTTCTTAGGGTTTCTACCGCATCCAAATTTTTCTCCACCCAGAAAAAAAAATTCTATATTTCCTTGTTTGTTTCCCAGGAATTTAATTTTACGGAAAAGTTAAGTTTCATTCTTCAGCGTGATCTGGAGTTTTCTAGATTATTAGGTTGATGGTCCAGTTGATGAATTCGGAGGATCCACCCGAAACGAGGTCGTCGGGCGGGAACAAAGCCTCCGTTAAGGTCGAGATCGTTGAGGATCCTTTGGAGGAAGAGCACGGTCCTCTCCACAAGCGATTCAAACCTTCTGAGACTCTTCGACAGGTATATTTTAAAAAAAATTCCTGTTTGTTTCCCGAGAAACGAGGGAAAATCAGAGAGAATTGAATGATTTTTTTCTTTTACAAATCTTTTTTTTTTCAAAACTTAACTATGTCCTTTAATATGAGAAAACGAAGGAAAAAATAAAAAAATTTCTTGATCTTATTTTTTTTATTTCTGTTTGTTCCCCGAGAAAATGAAAGAAAAAGATATAAAACTTCATGAATATTTCAAAACAACTGATTTTATTGAGCAGGTAATTGCTCCAGTCTTCCCGTTTGTTTCCCGAGAAAACGTAAAACATGAAAGAAGTTGGGCAATACGTTTGGAAAAATTTCGATTTGGATTTAATTGGATAATCTTATGTGTGTTATGAGCAGTGGGGTGCGGGTGCTAATGCATTTCCTGTTCAGCCGGCGCAGTACAATCCGCTGGATGAGCCGAGCCCGTTGGGGCTTCGGCTCAGGAAGAGCCCTTCGCTTTTGGATTTGATCCAAATGAGGTTATCTCAAGGGACTGCGTCAAACGCCTCTCAAGCTAGCCAGCAAGCTGACCTTCAAAACTCGAGTCATGGAATCAAAAAGGAAATCAAAGCCGCTGGGACTA
>CAODLS010188284.1:0-11935 GCA_948243855.1 Flueggea neowawraea | reverse complement strand
TGAAAATTTGAGTTACTTTGGTTTGTCCCCTTGCCATTTTGTGTGGAACTCTTACATTTTTTTATTAGTGATTATGATTTATTGTACACTTTTCCTTTTTGCAGATGGTAGTTTTTCCAAGTCTGAAATCTCTGAATTTGTGTTTGCAAACAAGCTTCCCATGGTGATTGAATTCACCAGGGAAAGTGCCCTTTTGATTTTTGAGAGTCCAATTTAAAAATAGGTGTGCATAAATAATCTTATCTTCCAAATACCGTTTATTCAAATTCTTTAACAAGAAGGTGACCCCATCAACTGTTGTTTACACTTTCAAATGATTCATAGAAAGTTGTCCTAGTATTTCAAGAAGCTGTTAAATTATTCAAGGGGAAGGTACATAGAGTTTGTTTTACAGAGTTCACTTTGCTTGATTCCTGGTTTATGGTTAAAGTTGATCATGCTAAAATGTAATCAAGAATGTGGCTCTCTTTATTTCTTTACCTCCTTTTCAGTTGCCAATGTAAGTCAACTCTACAATCAGTGATGGATACAGAAAAATCTTTCTTTGAAATTAAGATGACTCGAAAATTTTTCTTTTAAGCTGGTTAAAAAAAAAAAAGTGAAGTTCTAATGTTTATTCTTTTCATAGTTAACTCTAGCCTATTTTTGTACATGTGAAGATGGATAACGAAGATGTTGGAAATCTTGTGTCAGATTATTTTGGTTTGAATGCAGGTTCAAATGTTGACTTCTCCGAGAACTGATGAGTTTCGACGAGTTCTCCAGACATCTGAACCCAATATTGTGTATTTGCAAGGAGAATTAATTAAAGATAGTGAAGAAATTGGATCCCTAATGTAATACTCCGTCTGTTCCGATCAATTCTCTGTAGCGTTCTGACCAAGTTTGACAAGGTCTCTGGTGGAACGTTACTCTATTTTGAATGATCTTAGTTCATTTCTAATTGGATTCTAGAAAATTGAAGTGAAGTTTGAGTGTTTGAAGATGTTTGAGAACAGTTAAGGGAGTTGTTAGGTCCCGACAGAGATGGGAATTAAGACCTTAAGTTTGGGATGTAGTTTTGCAAGTTTTAAGGTGAGTTGGAGCTCAATAACGCCCGTTGAAGGGTTCATGTGCGCGTAGATCATCGTTGAGATGGACCATAAACGTGCACAAGGCCTTCTGTGTGCGTTGGAGTGGTTATGCGCCGTTGATCATCGTCGGACGTAAGTTGTGAGCAATTGGAGTCGTCTACGTTCCTTGTACACGTAGTACACGTGATGATCATGATGTGGGAATAACCCGTGGGGATTTCAGGCCATTTACGTACGTTGTTGAGAAGTCTGGTCACGTGGAAGTTGACTTGGGTTTAAACCGAGAGTTTTTTGAGCACTGCCTACATGCGTTGTGTAAGTATCTAGGCATGTTGAACTTCTTCAACGTGCGTAGATGATGGATAATGCACATTAATGTGCCCAAAAATATTGAAAATGTGTGAAACACTGCGTTTTAGCGAGACGAGTTTATAAATACCCCTCTCTGACCATTGTTCGTCATTTTCACACCAAACTCATCCAAAACTCTCTGAAATTCGTTTCTCTCCACTTCTCTTGGTTCCTCAGTGCTTCCACTTTGAATCTTGAGGTAATAACTCGTCATTAATCCTTTCTTTTCTTCATTTTCGTCCATGAATTCCTCAATTAGGGTTTGTAGCCAATTTTGATGTGGGGGTCGAATTTGTTAATTTTTGTTGAAAGAGGAGTTGTTTGATGGTTGATTTTAGTTGTTAGAGGTCTGAAATGTAAGGATATAACTTCAATATTTGAGGTTTTTGAGTTTAAATGAAATGAGTTTGTTCTTGAGTTAGGGTTTCGGGTTTTGATGATTTCCCTCTTAGATCTAAAGTCGTTTTTGTTATATCTTGATAGATTGGAGTTGGAAATACATAGATGTGAGTTGGGTGTTGTGAATCGATGATTCATTTCTTTAGGTTAGGAAAATCCAAATTTTTGGAGGAAAATTTTGGTTAAACCACTTATAGATTTGAGTTTCTGGGGTTGATTAGAGTTTATTTGTGTGGCTGGAAACATCGGGTGTTGATCGATATGGATTTTTGGTTTTTTGAGAATATGTTTCTGCCGCAAGAGCGATAGGTCGTCGAGTGTAATAGGATTTCTGATAATGGCTCGAGTTGGGTCATGCATTGCATTACATACATATTCAGTAAGGCCACAATACCGTATCTAACTTTATTGTAATCCGTCTCTGTTACCAGCTCTATTCAGTTCCCGAGGCGATCAATCTTTGACCAGTGGACTGCGACTGGATTATTAGCTCGGTGTCCAAGTGAGTGGATGAAAACTTTAGACATATAGGTTGTGTCTTCTAAAATTATATCGTTTTTGTTTTGTTTGGCTCTTTGTATGTAATTTGGCATAATTAAAGGATATAAATCCTAAAATCTGATCTGTGTGAAAACCTCTGTTGTGAAAAATGGATTTTCCTCTGGGAATTTCAATGGTGTTTGAAAATAAATATTATGGTTTAATATTTATGACGAATTTTGAAAATAAACCTTTGTATGGATTTCAAATTATTCTCTGTAGAAAATATTTTTTTTCTGGACTTAAGAATGTTTTCTGAAACAAGTGTTTATTCTGAAACAAATATTTTATTCTGAAATGAATAAAGGTATTTCAGTGCTTTGAAATATTTTTGGAATAAATATTTTTGTCTGAAAATTTGGAATAGTTTTTGTAATTCAATATGTTTTCGGCAAAAACATAACGATATGGGATACCTAGCTACGAGGAATGTAGTCTTTGGTATACCGATGCTCAGTCAAGGCTCTAGTTATCCAGGTAAAAGGGTGATCGTGTATCCGACCAAATACATGTTATATTCAGACTAGTGGCATAGTCCACTTTGTCTATCATTCAGTATTCAGTTCAGTCCCATTGAGTTGGAATATTTTATGTCAAAAAACATTTTTCGTCTGAAAATATTTTGGAGTTTTTCGCCTGAAAATACTTTGGAGTTTCTGTCCAAAAATATTTTGGGAAAATTTTCCTCTGAAAATATTCTAGAAATCTCTGTCTGAAAATATTTTGGAAATATTTAATTTGGAGATTTTTGTCTGAAAATGGTTTGGAAAGCTTTTGTATGAAAATAATCTGAAAATCTCTGTTTGAAAGTATTTTGGAAATTTTCTGTCTGAAGCTATTTTGGGAAAAATTTTCTTTGAAATACTTTGGAAAAATAAAGACGAGTTTTGGTAAAGGTTTTGAAGGAAATAGTTTGGGCTATTTCATATTTTGAAAACTAAATATTTTATTTGGAAAAATATTTACCTAATACGTATATTTGTATGTTGGTTGCCTTGTTTGTGAAAGATTTCGAAAATAGTATTATTCAGTATATAGTGTGTATATGTATGTACACTTATATCTGCATGCGATGTATTTTGAAACGGTTTTCAAAACGGTTTTTGTGAGGCACGGAGCCACTATAGAGTGTTATTCCTTACTGAGTTCGTCCCCCCTTTCTTTTCCTTGTTCTCTTTTTGCTTTTTTCCAGGTGCTTTGTATCGGTTATTGATCTTCCGCGCCCAGTAAGGTGTTTTATCAACAGTGAGTGCCTTGTTGTTCAGGCTCGAATTTCAGTTCTGTTAAATGCTCCACATACCGAGTAGTGGGTTATGGTCTTGTATTTGAATTTGAAATCGTTAAATTGTTTTAATTATATTTATTTATGTATTTAATATTTTTTTTATGTTATTAATATATGAGAATATTATTTCAAATTTTTTTTAAACGGTTTTAATATGGCTAAACTGTATTTGGGTATTTGTTTTGTATTTTGAGGTTTGTGTGAGATGGGTTAGACTTCCATAGACGGTTCACCTAGTACGCCGATCATAGTACGAAAACGGGTCGTGACACTTGAGGTGGGGAGATGTTGACTTATCCAATTCGAATGTCTTGTGTGGGCTATTTGGTTTTGCAAACTTTTGTGTACTCATTTTGTACAATTGAGCAAATAAATTTAGAGAAAATTATCCAGTGAGTCTATTTTTATCATTATAATTTATATTTGTTCTCGTTTCGTATTTGTTTATACTAGATTTGTTTATATTTTGTTCTCGTTTTGTACTCATTTGCACTCGTTTATACACGGTTTGTTCTTGTTTTGTGCTCACTTGTACTTAATTTGTTCTCGTTTTGTACTCATTTTCGTATTTGAAATAATGAATTGTTATCGTTTTGTACTCATTTGTGATCAGTTTGTTCTCATTTTGTACTCATTTTTGTATATGAAATAATGAGTTGTTTTCATTTTGTACTCATTTTATTGTTTGGTCAGACTTTCTAGTGCGTGATCAGCACGCATTCGAATTTTTAATGTGCGGTCAAAATGTCAATTTTTGACATTTTTGAAATTACAATAAAAGAACTTCTATTTTTATATACATTGTGAATGTTCATCATTTTAGAAATTTAAATTTCCTTATGAAATATTTGTGATAAAATCCTAATATTAAGCTTGTTTATACTAATAAATTGAATAACGGAATAATAAATTAAACCATTATAGTATTAAAAATATTCATTATTATATTAAAACGAATCTCTTTTTGGTCGGCAATTAATAATTTGACTAGTTGTAGGGGTGTGTTATGGAACTATTTTGGGAATTGGATAGCTGGCTTCTCACCTCATTTCGGGATCTACATCGATGGAAGCTGAGTTAAGTGGGGGGACTTCTATAGTCAGGCGGCATATTAGGGTTCTCAATGAGGCAGACTGTTTTTGAGCCATTGGAATTGATGGTGAGAAAGTTGAAGCCGTTGCAATCAAAGGCGTGTCAAGCATCCTAGTTTGTGGCAAATCACGACAGTTCTTACTACAAGCATTTGTCGGAGGAGAACAAGCAGCACCGTCAAGACCCTCCTACCATTGGGAAATGCAGTCTCTTGGCTAGTGATTTATAGGGTTTCGTTGTGGTCAAAATTCTAGAATATCGGGGGGTTTTAGTCTCTAGGGTTATAAGTAACTGGTATTTGCTTTATAATTGAAATCTAATCTTTTATTGGTTTTGTTATTGTTCATATGTTTTGATTATTGCTATTAGCATTGTTTGTTAACATATACGAATTTATCAATTTTGTCTACTTTTTTTCTCTTTTCTATCTGTTCTCATAATTGTGGCGATGACTGCAGATACACGATGAAGCAAAGAAATTTCATGTCAGACAGGCATTGAGGTCACTGGCTCTTATGGAGAACCTCGCTGTGGCGTTAAGGTGGATGTTTATTTTTACAATAACTTCCATTGAGATTATTTTCATTACTCTGGAAAAACAATCATTTCATTTTCTCTGTTTTTTCTTATGGCAATACAGTGATGCAAGGGAGATCATTAGCTTCTCCTCTTTTAACCTTTGACTTCACAAGCAGGTTAAGTTTTTGCAGTGCAAATACCCAATCAATTTCTTATCTTTTTCAGTATGAGTAGCATGTCTTCTTTTAATAATTTTCATTTGTTAGTAAAGGATTTAACTGCACCTACCTTTTTCTTGGATTTGCCACGCTTGCCTACCATTTTTAGTTGCTAATGATTACTGTTATGCGGTTCCATCTCACGAAACTAAAACCTTGACCTTTAGAAAATTAATTTTGTTTGTTGGTATCAACGAATGATATTCTAAGAGGGGTGAATTGAAATTTTAAAGATTTTAAAAATTTTATTGAAAATTTTTGCAAACTAAGATAATTAACAAAATTTTTTTCAAATCAAAATAAAAGTCAAATGCAGAAGTAATAAAACTACTAATTCACAAATAATATAAATCAAATATAAAGTAAAGTAAAAAGAGTAAGGGAGAGAGAAAATAAATCTAATTTATAGTGGTTCGGTTCTCCTTCACCTACGTTTACTCCTTGAGAATTATCTTAAGAATTTCAATCTACTATCTTCTCTCTTACGGGTGGAGGGAAACAATTACACCTTATTTTTGCGAGTTCAACAAGCAAACCGCTCACCTCTAGTTTTTGTAGGCTCAACTAAGAAACCGTTGTACTCTCTAGTTTTTGTAGGAAATAAACTAAGAAACCTAACCCACTAGTTTTCTTAGGCTTACTAGCAAAACCCTCTTTCTTTTCAAAACACAATAAGAAAACTTATCTACTCCTAAGCAAACAATCTTGTTTGTTAAAAAAATCAGCCCAACATATAGTAGATTCGGATTCACACAAACCCAGAATGTGATAGCAAGTAAATAACTCAAATATGTTAGAAATGTAAAAATGAGAGAAAATAAATAGCAAGTTTTAGCAAAGGTCTCTATTTTTTCTCCTTTGATCTGTGATGTCTTATAGCCATTTGGAAGAATATAGCCATTGGAAGCTTCAAAGTAGTCGTTGTGAGAGAATATAAAATTCTATTTTAAATGACGTGACCCTTCACTACATACTTAGCCACCATCTACGTGCATAGGATTTTGTTTCATCTGAGTCCTGCGTGCGTTGATAGTAATTGTATGTAATATCCCGCCCGTTTCAGCTATGTTTCCAATAGCGATTGGTCTTTGATGCTCTATAAGGATGAGCATGTGTGGGTTGGTGTTGTAGAACCTTGAGAATAGTGAGTTTTGAGAGGTGATAACTTAAGTTAGAGAAAGATGTAACTCGAGTTGTATGACCTCTCTACAACTCGAGTTAGCTAGCATTGTAACTCGAGTTAGTCGAGGTCCATATAACTCGAGTTAACCCTTGTGTAACTCGAGTTATTTGTGCAAAAGTGGAATGACGTGTTTCGGTGTTCTTCGTCTTTAAAGACTCCAACCTACCCGAAATTGGTCATTTACTCCACTTCTCTTCCTTCAGACTCTCCCAAATGCTCTCAAGTTGTTCCTCAACACTTCCTTTGGATTTCTTGAGGTAAGATTGAGTTTTTAATCATTTCTTTCCTCACGTTTTCTGCAAGATTGTGCATATTAGGGCTTTAGAATAAAAAGGGTTTGAATCAATTCGGTTTTGGGTGGTTTTGGGTGATTACGAGTTGTTTTGATGGGTTTGGTTGTAGATTCATGTTCAGGAAGTTTATTAGAGTCAATGTATGTGTTTATAGGTGATTTTTATTGGCTGCATTGAGTGATTGGTTGAATTGGGTAATTTAGGTAAGTGACTTACTTGAGTAAGCATTTTGGTTAACTCGAATAAGATAGGTTTGACTTTACTCGAGTTATAGTTTGGTTAACTCGAGTAAGATAGCCCAGGATTTATTCAAGTTATCTTCTGACTAATTCGAGTAAACCAGACCACGTATAACTCTAGTCATCCTCTGACTTACTCGAGTAAACCGTGGTTTTGAGGGACCAAATTACGACTTTTCGTATTTGGTGATTTCTGAGAGCTCGGGAATGAATTTGAGGATTCTAACTTATGGATGTTTAGTTGGTAATCCCAATAGTCTTTGGGGATTGTTTTGCATTGTCGAGTCTCGGGGACTAAAACATACTTTTACACTAATCGGGGACCAAACAATAATTTTACGTACATTTTGTATTTTGGGTCAAGGGCGATGGATTCACTCTCGAGATAGATTTTCAGTGATTTCGAGGGTCTGCATCTGCATTTGCGTATCATAAATTGGTATCACCACATTATCACATTTTGATATTTACACTGTCTATATTGTTACAGCTTCGTGTGTCTGCTAGCACGAGCCGCCACCCACTAGCGGTGTTTGACTGAGTCCTCACCGTTGAATACCAGGTGAGTGAAATGCCAACTTCAGACACATAGGTTGTGTCTTCAAATTCAGTATGTTGTTTTTGGTTTGTCTGACTATAATTTAAAATCGAACTAACAATTACTAGGTTAATTAATAATTGGGATTATGTTATTATTAATAACCAACGTTTTGTTATGAAAATCTAAAGTATATATATATATAAGAGTATTTTGTATAAGAAGGAAAAAAGAAAACTCTGATATGGATGATTAGCTGTGAAATATTATACATATATAACATTGAGATATGGGGACACCTAGCTACGAGGTACGTAGTCTTTGATATACCAATACTTTGTCAAGACCCTAGTTACCCGGGCAATGGGGTGACCGTGTATCTGACCAGATATACGCTTAAAGCAGTCAGGTGGTGGAGTCCACACTGCTATTATGAAAATTGAATTGGTCTTGTACCATGAATCCAAAAATAAATATATATGTATATTTTGAATACTGTCTGAATGCATATGATATGATCTATATGCTAACGGTTTTGTAAAACGAATTTCAAAAAATATTTTATGTATGTAGTATGTATACTATATGGTATCTACATATATTTATGTGCGATATTTTTAAACGGTTTTCAAAACTGTCTTTGTGAGACCTAGAGCCAATCTGGAGTGTCGTTTCCTCACTAGGAATTCTTACCCTTTTTTCTTATGTTGTCTATTCTTAACCTATTTTCTCATGTGGCATCTTTTGGATGCTTAGTATTTGTTCAGTACCTTGGTCCTAGTGAGGCACTTCTTGACTTTATTTTGTCAGTCGTTAGAACTCTACATCTGCCCACTGTTGGGATTTTGGGTCACACCTTTTGTATTTTGGGATGTTGATATTATTTCTAACGGTTTTATATTTTTACTGATATTATTTTTCTATCATGGATATACCTATGTATATATATATATATATTTATGGTTTTCTTTTATTTATAAATGTTTTAAATAAATGTTTGGATAAGTTGGGTAGGATGTCTATATCTCTGAGGCTTGTGTGGAATGGACCGGACTCTCATTGAAGTTTTGCCTCGTACGCCGATCACGGCCCAACTTTGGGTCATGACATTCTATGTGCGTTACAAGCACTTTAGTTATCACTTCTTTGAATAGATTGACATCTAGGTGCCTTGTTCCCTTTTTACGTGCATAGATCATTCTTTCTTCATTGATTTAGCTCGCTTTACATGTGGTAGATAGTTCATCAGGTTCCTCCTTGTACATGCATAGCTCTTTTTCAACATGCGTAGTCAATTGCCAATCCAAGATTGCACATTTGGTTTACACCTGTGTCAGAGAATATTCAAATTCAAATTCCGATGAGTTTCTTGGCTTCGTCTGCTTCTACAGCTCGACTACGTGCTTTCTTGTCTTCACAGCGTGCGTTGTCGTTTGCCTTTACTCAACATCGAGCATTCTTGACTTAAATAATGTTCCATCAACACAAGAATCTTGTTGCAACTTAGATATTTATGAGCATTTCCTCGACAACGTGCTTTCTTCGCCATTAGCGTGTGTAGATAAAAACCTGATGCTCATTGTTCTTCTGGACGTGCCTTTCTACGTCCTTTGATCATTTTTTTGCATGCTTAGATCAATGTCTAGCATTTTTGCTTCCTGGCACAACAGGTTTATGTGCTTTATACAACTCATGCGTGCGTAGTTGCTAGTCTTGCAAGCATCAACGTGCTTAGGTAGCTCTTTAAGTGCTTTGTGGTTATATCAAGAACTGTGTTACTTTGCATTTCTTTTATGGATGTTTTGCATTCATCATCATTAAAATTGAACTTAACATTGTCATCTTTTGTTCTCTTAAAACCTAGCTTTTGATTTAGGCTGCTAATTTTATATGGGTTTAAATGTTGGAGGTATTAACATGATATTGAAGTAATAATGTTGTTTAGATTGTGATTTCGTAGAAGTTTTTTTTATAAGTGATTTCATAGAAGTTTGAGTTTGTTGATCATGCATTCTATGAATTTGTTGAGAATTTGTTTCTTTGGTTATAGATTAGGTGTTCAAAATGCAATCTAGATTGCTATTACTATATTGTTAGCCAAAAAGCAAATGCAGTCCAGATTTCTAAACTTTTGGCGTTAGATTAATTTGACAATTCATGAAGTTGCCTAACCTTTTGCCATTAGATCTTGCTTCCCTATTTAATGTCTATGGTTTGCAGTTTATTTGATGAAGCAATTGAGAAAGAGAAATGAAAAGTGATTTCAGCAGCGCTTTTTTTGGAAGATTTTTACACAAATACATCCATTTAATGTATGCTCTGTCCCAAGGAGAATCTCGCAGTTTCTTTTGTGAAAGAAGATTTCTGTTGCTCTATATCTCATAAGTTTTGAGTTCAAATTATAACTTAAGAAATTGGTTGTTTTTATTTAATTTTTAATTAATGAAATCAATTTTTTTTTCATTTTGTATTTAATAATAATGAAATTGAAGAAAACCGTCGAGTAATATGGCCTTCAAGTTTCATTTAGTTAATAAATTTGAAAATTAAAATTTTGTTTTCAGTTAATAAAAAATTCAAGCTGGGTCGCACAAAACTGATGAGCATAAGCTAATTATCAACAAAAACTAGTAAAGATTCAATTAAGACGCATTTATTAATAATGGTACTATGAATTGGCTTATAAGAAACCTTATGCAAGTATGGTTCCTGCCAAGGGAGTATGTTTTTTTCCTTTGATCGTATTTGTAATTAGCTAAGTATGTTTTTTCCTTTGATCGTATTTGTAATTAGCTCATATATGAGTGAAATCTCTTTTTTTTTTTTAATGAATGTAAGTATTTTGTATCGTATTTACATATAAATGAGTGTATCGTATTTACGTATAAATAAGTGTATCATAAAAATCTTTCAACTAATTTAGACTCGATAAATTATATAAACTTCGTTTGAAAAGACAAAAAAAAAAGAATAAAGATGAATATTAATTGGACATTATATATTATCAAATTAGGTATGTGAATTTTATAATTGGTCTATGTGTAATACTTAATTAAAGGAGCAAGCAAAGACAAAATGTGAATATTCATAAAGATGAAAGTGTAACATAAAAGGACTGTCAAAACAATAGTACTTACAGCAACAAGCAAAGAATTCAACTAGTGTTGCTGAAAACCTTTGAGTAAGTATCCAAGGTAGGTTATCACGTTTGTATGAATAAATAACAAAATGAATTTGTATTTATGTGTAAGTGTGGGGTGTTACTCTTCTAAGGATTCTTAACCCTTCACGACTCTCATAAGGATGAGCATTGGTTGTTCTTCAATTTAATAATGTATACACTCAACCATTTAAACTAGTTTTTGTAAGACGATTCTCACATGAATAGCAAATATGCATTTACTTGAAACTTCAAGCTTAATAATGTACACACCCAACTACTTAAATTAGCTTCAAGTGACATATCATTGTATTTTAAATGCCTACATTGTAATACTTGGATTCTATAAATGCTTGATAGTCTTACCAATAACAAGTTGTAAAAGTTAAGATATATAAATTACATTAAAATTGAATTATGTAATGTGTATCATTCTTTCAAATTTGTTCATATAAAATAAGAATTTGGTTATTGTCATCTGTACCGAATAGGCACTATTGTATGTTAAAGGTATGCATCACAACTATTTTCACTATGATTTGGGCCTTCAAATTTGAGCTAACCGTCAAATATGCATTTATGTGGTAGAAGCATTGTGTTCCTCTCCTAAGGGATTGAAGATTAGTCATCAAATCTTCAGATCATAAGATGAAATACCTAGAAGTAACTTAGTTATGTTTGAAACATATAATGTAAAAATATTTAAAATGTTATTTGTATAGAATATGACAATAAATTTAATCACTTGTTAATTGTTATATCATTTGTATTACTTACTCATCTATACATAATGTCAGAAAGATTTTTTAACACTTCTTACTTTAGAAAATGAAATTTGCACATTTGGAGACCATTTTTTGTTATCTAAGTGAAAAGTTTTAAAATTAAGTAAAATATAATTAAATTAAGTAACTTATTAGTTACTTATTTTTTTCATTTCACTTAATTTTAGAAATTTTTTAAATATTTAAAAACTTAATTTAATTATCTTTTACTTAATTTTAGAAATTTTTACTTAATTTTATAAATAAAAAATTAAGTAAAA
>CAODLS010188140.1:0-15894 GCA_948243855.1 Flueggea neowawraea | reverse complement strand
TTTGACAAAGCAAGTAAAACCCTAGAATGGCTTCTCAACAAGTCAAAGAAAGCCATCAAGGAAGTTCAAGAAGTGAGTACTAACAACAACAATGGAAGTAGTAGTACTACTACTGTTGCAACTTCTTCAACTTGTGAAGTTGTCTCTGAAAAATACGGTGACGTATTTTCAAAGAGTGGTGGCGAAGAAAAGTTGCAGAGAAGTTCCTCTCTTAATTTTAGTGTCCACATGGCAAAAGAATCAAGGGCAAGAGCAAGAGAGAGGACTAGAGTGAAGATGTACACCAAAAGAAGTCCTCAATCTGATATTAACCCTCATGTGTTGGACCAAACGAACCAAACTTGTGAGAAATTGAAAGCTGCAACTTATGATCATCAGCTTGAAGAACCCAACAAAGGCACTAATGTTATAGAGGAGTCATCATTATTGGTGATTAAGAGGAAGTTGAAACCAAATAATGGAATTGTGGGTACTTATCAGCAGAATCATGCAATGTTGAAAGATGTAAATTGTAGCAACAGCATCAACTTGATGAATTCACCTCAAAATTGGGATTTCAGTAGTGCAATTGCTCGTTCAAGCTTCTGTTCCATCACCAACGTCAATCCATCTACAGGCATGTACACATTATACATCTATTAGGACAAAAAAAAATATTTTATAAATCTTTTGTCTTGAAATTTTATTCATTTAAATTACAGAAAAGTGACTCAAACAAAATCCTAAAACTCGAATGTTTTTGCAAATGGAGTATTACTACGTCAAGACTAGAGAAAATCTTGTTACAAGTGATCCCTGACCCTGGAAAGATATAAAAACCTAAGGAGCAACCAAAACTTAACTAAAGATTCAAAAATTTAGACTTTCTTTTGTCTATTAATGTTATTTCCAAAAGAAATTCCTATATAAACTCCACGAACAACTGTTATATGTAATGCTTTTCTTAATTTTGACATTAATTTAGACTATTTTGTTGTTGACACTAATTTTTAATCTCAATTTTTGCAGGATTGCATCTTTGTGGAAAATTTTAGGAGGCTGAAGGCAATTATTGTCCAAACTAATATAAGGTGTGCATATGCATGGAAAATATGTAAGCAGAGCTTGTCTTCAAATATTATAAGTTGTTTGCTTTATATTGTTTAGCCTTCCGATTAATAATTAGAATGTTTTCAGCCTGTAATTAATGAAGATATTTTCTTTTTGTGTTTGTACGTGTGCCACCTTTTTCTTCTCCTTTCAAATCATATATATGCATGATTTTCCTTGTTAAATATAATTAATTGGTTAATTACATGATAATAAATGTAGCCATATTCACTTATCAAAAAAGAATGTAGCCATATCATTTCATATAAAAAAATTAATCACCTAAAAATCACATTCAAATCACAATTAGTTATTTGCTCTCATATTGTAATATTTGTCCTAATATTTGTCACAAAAAATTAGAAATATCACTTTGTTCAGGTTATATTTATAATGTAGATGTTGCACAACCTAACTGGATTTGAGCTGTAAACTTTCACCTTTACAAAAGAGTTGATCTCTTTACTTTTGTTTTCCAAATAATAAACTAGTGGTCAATGCAATTAAGTTGCAGTATTTCTTGTTAAAAGTGCTGATTCTTTTAATAATTATAAGGAAGCCAAAGATTCAAAAGGGAGAACGAAAAAGATCTTTGCAGCTAGCTAGCTAACAACCCTAATATGAAGCCAATGAGCAACAGTACTGAAACTATCAGCTAGGATCTCTATTTCTTCTAATTTTCACTCTATATTTCTTTTAGATATCTTAATTAATTAGCTAGAATAGATAAAGAAAAGATTATGTTTTAAAGTTGATATAATCACAACTGCCCTTAACATCATGAAAACCGTCCACAAGAGTTTGATAGCTCATACCCTAAAGCTGAAGAGTTTTGCAGATTGATCTGATCAAGGATATATATTCATGACATAATAAAATCAAACCTAATTTGTTGTTGTGAATTCGCCTTTGTTTCATGTATATAACTAGAGTACTTGTTTTGGTTCAAGAGAATGTATGGTTATGTAATAATTAACCTTGCACATTTATATCTTTTGAGTAAATTAAATATTATAACTGTTTGTTACACTTGACATTTTAAAAGCTTTTTTGAAACAATTGAAATTAAAATGAAATCTCAAGAATTGATTCCTCAATCATATAGTCTAGTATTTGTCCGAGTCATTGGTGAAACTTCACCTCATATATTTGCTTTCATGTGTTTTTCTTTTTATATGGCTGCGGGGCCTAACAATGTTGGAAAAGTAATTAGCTCACACTAAAGTATGCATTTAAAGATTTGGCAAAGTTTTGAAACAAGACACAAATTTATTGCTGTTACTTATCAAAAAAAAATCCCTTGCTGTTGAGTTGTAAGAAGAGGAAAAGGATTAAAAAGATGCGTATGCTATGGATTACATGACACGACTCATCATATCATTCAGCTTATTCACATTGCATCGGCCTTTTTAATCACCAGAAATGTTCGTGCTATTCAATTACTGTAAAGCTTATTCGTATTCTTCAACTTGCTGCACTTGTCAAAGTCATGGATGAACACCAGAGGGTCCTTCCTATTTCATCTGAAAACACTTTTTCATAACTAAGTAATCAATGGAAAGAATTATCTTTCTTTTTGATAAGTGGAAAGAAATATCTTTATAATATATCATTTGAGAAATAAATTCTCAATTCAAAGAAATATCCAATCTTTATAAAAAATTATTTAATTATTCAAAAAAAAAAAGAAATAAAACTCTATACTTGTACTTAGAATGTAATTATCCAAACACGATAATACTATATTCAATCTACTCATCTATCACATGACAGAATTAACTTATTTTGATAATTATTTTCTTTTTTTAATAATTCATTTATATTTGTTTACACCGAAAATTAAACACATTGTAACACCTCAAATTTATTATTCTCTTAATGTTGGACTATTAGGCAATTAGTAATTATAAGGTAAAAATGATTATTAATTTTGGGAAGTGATTAATTTGTATTTTTAATTTTGTGGTGGTATTTGGGTAAATATGATAAAGAAGTAGGGGTAAGATTGGAAGGAAAAGGTGAAGAGAAGTCTAGAAGAGAGGAGTAGTGGCTGTCATTTTGTGCAGAAAACAAAAGAGAAAAAGAAGGGAAGAAAGACAGGGAAGAGAAGGGTTTTCGAGGGAGAGAACTTCAAATCACCATAACTTGAGTTGTAGAGGTTCAATTGACGATCTGAAAAAAGGGTTGTGCTCCTGGTCATCCCCTTTTTCATTTCTGACCAGTGGTGGCCAGTGAAACTGTCGGAATCCGGCAGCGGGAAGGAAGGAAGTCCAAACGGTTTTTGGTGGATTTCCGATGAATGGGAAGGAATTTGGAGGTGAGGTTTCCATGGTTAAGATGAAATTTGGTGGATTTAAGTTTTTATTCAAATATCATGGAGTTATTGATTAAATACTTGGATGAGGAATAATTGTGAATATTGATTATTGATGATGATTAGATTAAGTGGTTGACATGGATTTCATAAGATATAAATTATGCATAGTATTGTGAGTATTATTTATGAGAATAAGCAAAAGAATAAAGGACTTTGTGAGTGGTGAAGGAGTAAGAATGGAAGTGAGAATCAATAAATGGAATAAAGTGTGTTGGTAAACTAGGAGGAGTTAGAGTGTCAATCATATTTCGTCTCAGTCCAACATTGTCAGTGGCATAGTTAAGTTCTAAATGCATTTATTAATCGAAGTCTTATATGTTCTTTCTTTAATTCTTATAATAGGAGGAAATCTTGTATAGTCACCTGACACTGGGGTACTTCAGCCATCTAAGTCTAGATTTGTTCTCTGTTTTGGCAGGGTGAGTGGACATATATGCAACTTAAGTTATTTCAAAAGTATAGATATATATATGTTTTATGTGAAAGTGCATGGATTTGAGAAATGATTGTTTTCCTATATAACGAGGGAGAAGTATCGATTATTTTCAATTATTTTAGTATAAAGTAGCATGCATAAAGATCTTTTTTTTTTAAAGGCATTCATGTATTGAACAAAAGCAATGAGATGATAATATACATATATCAAATGTGATTAACTTATGATGGTATACACCTATAATAAGATGTGTTGGACTATTAAAATGTGAGACTGTATTATTGATCATACTGCCCTAGTGTGTTGTATTATGATCTTGCTGAGTGAATGATTTGAGATTTAAGATGAAGGATTAGAGACAGTTGGCCAACTAGTTTCAGTTTGACCCTTTGGTGCCAGGTACTATTTTATCCCGTAAGACTGTCAGTTCAGCCCTTTTGAGCCAGGTACTGTTTTAGTTCTTAAGGCTGCTGGTTGAGATTGATCATGACTTGGAATGCTAGATGTGGATTATATTTATATTTTAGCATCAAAGTAGATTGAAAACAGTTCAGTATATTATGGGTGTATGAGCAGTGATACCATAACTTGCTATTGAGTTATTGATATGCGATATGATCTCATATTTTATTTGCATTGCATTATTTTCTGGAACTGCTATTTTATTAGTTAACAGATATGATGTGGTTAGAGGAATTTGCTAAGAGCAATGAGAAGTATAATTGATGATTAATTGAGACTGTTGAGTTGGATTTTATAATAAAGCAATATTGAACTATTGATATGGAATTGAGTTAATGGATATTTATACTATTATGATAACCCTTTTACTGTTCCCCCTTTGTTGTATATGTGTCAACTCACGAGTTTTATACTCACCCCCTCTCCTCCTCCCCAGATTCGTAGTAGCTAGAAGAATTCTACGCCATATTGCAGTATCGTCTTCAGAGTTCTTAGAAGAGGTTGGGCTGACAATAGGAGTAGAGCTTTGTTCATATTATTTTGGAACTCGTCTTTCTAGAACAATTATGTAATTATCTAGAAAGCTTTGATACATTGGTTAGCTTGGATTGTATTTTGGATATAACCTTGAGAGGTTTTATGCTATGAACTATAGTGAATTTGACTTGGTGTCTCTTATTTATGATGTGAGAGCAAGATGAGTTTGAACAAGTAACAAGTTAATTAAAGTACTCTATCACTTTACCTGCGAGAGGTGGGTGTGACACTCATAGTCTCTTAGTATACTAAAACTAGTTCAATACTATTGAGCTACAAATTCATTAATTTATTTTGATAATTATTAAGAATAATAAATATTATGTATATATCATTTATGATTTTAGATTCTTTATGTCTAACAACCTTACCATGTACAAGTGAATAAGATGAAGAAGTTGTCCTTTGGCAGCTGTTAGTGGTTAGGTTAATAGGCTATGGAGATGACTGTTCACTGTACAATGTTATTATCGGTCACTTAGAAAAGCATGCATGAATTATTTGTGACACCAACAAAAATCCACATTTGCATGGTTTATGCCTTCTTACTATTTCATGGCACATATTTAACCAACAATACACATTTAAAGATTTTGTTTTTTCCTCCTGACAAACACATTAGCCCAAAGTTTCTCAAATGTGGGTGGGGCTGTGAACAAACTATATGATTCAGTCATATTTTATCTCATTTAGGGGTTTAAATTTTTTTTTTGATTTCCTCTTTTCTGACCTAAATAGGAGTGTACGTTCGCCCCCGACTAGCTTCTATTGGAGGGGAAGTATGTATGGTTTAAACTATCTGCATTTGCAACTGGCAAAGAGTTTCCTAGACTTCTGGTTTATGCTTCAAGATATGCAGACTTCTCTTTCTTGTTGTTTCTTTTACAGATTATTCTATTTGCTCATGTCAAAATTAAACTCTCAATATTTTAATATTGGATTTGACTCCTTTATCAATGGGTACAAGCTCATTCGTTGTTCCTTTTCTATTTCTTCATAGTGATTAAGTAATTCACATTTACTCAACATCCTCAATGTTGACTATCATAATCACTTGAATCTTCTTTCGAGACTGAATAAACTAAACTATATATATGACCCACTGAATTTTTCCGGTGAAAGGTATTGAAAACTCACCAGGTAGAGTTCATCCTAAAAAGCCAACATGTATGGGAAGGATGCCTAATGGATTAAAAATCACTAATCAATCTAATACTTAATTGATGTGAGATTACAACTCCAAGTTAATTGTCTCGTATTAAGTTGGATTCAGTGGTGGATCCATGATTTTAAGGTAGGTAGTGCTGAATTTAACTTAAAGAAACAGACCCGCCTTGCATAGATAGAACTTTTAGCAAATACATATAATACATTTCAATTATACATCGATTCATCCCACGTTCATAATCGATTTGTGCTAAATGATTTTAGTTGAAAGTTGAAACTATTAGTGTTTGTGTAAAACATATTGATTTATCTGTAGAAACGCACAATTAATAAATACAATATAAAAAATGAACGAACTTAATAATGATGGATAAAGCATGCCATCATATACAGATTAATCTAGCAAATCAAAATATAAATGAGCAGTCCGTGATGAAGGAAAAAAATACTGAAAAATGAATCATGCAGAAATGTTGGCAATTCCTAACCCAATAATATGAAATATAAGATTACAACAAAATACAATTAACAAAATACAAATTTTATTTATATTTTTTTATTTTTGTTGTGTCTAAAACATGTGATTATATGTGATAAATGGCATGGTATAATTACTAAACACGAAGACAAATACTATAAGTAATATTAGGGTCCTTTACAACATTAAAAAGGTCAATATTCAATTTTTAACGAATCAATGTAACAGAAATGTATCAGAATATGTAATATTTAAATCATCAAGTGATTATTGCTAATGCCTTTTACAACAAAAAAAATTTACTAATATAATATTATATATTTATTAAATTATAATTTTTAAAAAACGTACCAATCTTTATATTTTTTATTATATAATATGTTAATCTGCAACTATTTTACTATTTATCATTCAATTTATCGAAACCAAACAATTCAGCAGGCTTTTCAATGACTTTTCAATCGCTTTACCAATGTTCTTTGCTGAGCCAAATTGAATATTATTTGGTCAGTAACAATGAATCTGATAAAAAGATATTCGAAGTTGATGTAAAACCCGTGAGTTTGCGTATACAGTTGTTGTAGAAGAAGTAGGTACATAAGCTATTTGCATATAAAAGACTCAGATAGAAGTAGCTATAAAGCTATTCCATTCTCTTTAACAAAATCTTTCTTTAATTACTTTTTAGTTTTGACTGTCAGAGTCAGAAGTGAGACTTGATTAATACTTAAAACCTATAAAATAACTAAACAAAAACAGCTATTCCATGACGTATTATAAAGGGCTTGTTCATGGTAAAAACAAAAGGTTCGTTTGGAGAAGCAGTCTAAGATTAATTAGCAGATAATTATATCGTTTTCACTTTTCAGTTACGATGACATTTCCATCTTAAACCTGCTAAATGCGGTATGCATTTTAAAAAAACAAGCAGAATTTAGAAAATACAGGATAATCTTTCCTTCTATCTATCAAAGCTCTGCAATTCGTCTTCCTCACAAACGATCCACTCGTCATATTTATTATAGTAAGCTTTATAGTCACAAACATAAGTCCAACACGACCAGTGATCAAAATAACAACTGGTGACTTTCATGGTAAATTTGTTAGACGGAGAACTTATTTGTATTTGAAAGGAGAGTTTCTTTTCCGGCGAGCTGTCCAAACTCAAATCATCGTCAAACCGTGACCCAAAGGAATAGGTCAAGATACCTTTATATAGGTATAGACCTTCCTAAATTAAATTTTAATATGACAATTCTAGGAACATAAATACGGCTGAAATGAACTACTAGGTTCCTAGTTCAATAAAATATATAAAACATAGTACAAAAAAATAAATATATATAAGAATTTAATAATTATCCAAGTTGTGTTTTTCATCATTTCCTATAATTATACGGTCAGCACAAAATTATGAATTACGGGTCTAAAATTACATTGCTCTAACTTTCCGATACGCATGTTGTATCAATCGATTGATATTTGATTGATCTCTGGGATTTCAATTTTATTTGAAAACAATTTGTTTGTGCCAGCGTTAATCTTGTTCACTTAAAAAAGAGAATTGAAGTTCTCAAGTGATATATCGGAAGTACGATCATAAAACATTGTGTACCAATATAACTTTTAATTGCTTTAATCACCAATGCAGGTTGTGATTAGTGGTTATGAACATTTTAGTTAGTATTTTATCGAATGAAACCTTGGCCTGAGTGCATTCAGCCCATTAAACTTTAAATACTTAATAACATTAAATAGTGAGATTTTTATTTGTTTTTACCCTTATCAATTATGACTCAATCTTTTCAAAATAACATTCAATAACATCACCTTTATGATTATTTACATTCGTGTCATGAGTTAGTATTTTTGTTAAAAAAATGATAATTAATTAGGTATCATTGGTGTATGATGACTATAACTTGAAAACTAACGGTCACGTCATCACATCGTTAGTGTCATGTTATCAATGGTCTTTTTTCTAACGAAAATATTAATTCATACCATAAATGGAAAAAATATAAAAGTGAAGCTATTTGATGTTAATTCTAAAAGGTCAAACCATAAGTACAAAAACAAACAAAAATCGTGTTATTTAATATTATTAAGTCAACTTTAAAAAGTTCAAGTCTACACCAATTAAATTCAAAAGGACCATATCTGTCAAGACAAGTCTTCCGGACCATAACCGACGTACGAGGCGAACCGTTTATGGGAACCCGGCCCATCTCGCACAAGCTTCAAAGTACAGAACTTCTACCCAAAATCATATTCAATTAAATCATAAAATCAAATAAAGGTTTAAACATCATTTAATAAAATAAAACGTATATAATATCAATTGGGGAAAATATTTTAAATTAAAAATATTTGAAATATCAAAAACACTAAAAAAAACAATAACAGAACCCATAAAAATTCGATGTGGAGCATCTAACAAACATACATCTGGGCCCGGTCAGAAGGGCGCTCATCGCCAAACCAAACAACGCCTCACTGAGCTGAAAATGCCAATGATCGAAATCACCTGAAAGACAGAATTAAGCAGAGACAAAATAAAGAAAGGGGGTAAGAACCTAGTGAGGGATAACACTCTAGATTGCTTCATGCGTACCTCACAAATACTGTTTTAAAAATGGTTCGAAAGTACCATAAGTAGATATAATAAAATATACATATATACACACTGCATACGTAGTAGGGTTCAAAGATTCTTTTCGAAAACGTTCGCAACTAAAGCAAACATCATACAAGTAAACATTATGGAACTAAACCAAAATTTTTGAAGAATATTTTGAAAATTTATCAAAACTGATGTGTTTTCAAAACAAAGCAAAATCTTTTAGAAAATATTTCATCTTATCAGGGGTTCCTGAAACAAAAAAAAATTAAGGTGTACCAAAAACTTAAGAACATAAGTCGAAATCCTTACAAACTGTTATCAAAGATTCCCGAAAGGAAAAAAAATTAAAAAAAAACCTTCTTAGTTTTCTAGAAATTCCGAGGTCAAAAGTTTTCCACGTAGGCATAGCAAAAATCCTTTCAGATTTAAAACAGAATATCTAAGTCAAAACATATAAAGTTGATCTGAGACCAAGCAAACGTGATATGGATTCCTCCTCTAATCACGAGGGATGTGGACCCGCCAACAATGGTGATGAGGACTCTGCCTCTATCAATATCAAATCATATGTCTGATCAGAACACATGGCTACCGACATCCCTAGTACTTGGGATTTCTCAAACATTGGTATACTAAAATGCTACGTACCCCATAGCGTATGTGTCCGATCTCCAAAACATGTATATATATCATATTATTAAATCCATACAAACAGTCATGTGACCAAGTATATCAAAACCAAAGGGATACATAACAAATAACTTATATATCGAAGTCCAAAGCATACATACATATACATATGATTTTTACAGAAATTCGAAGTAGTTGTCAAATCAAAAAAGAAGTATCCATTTCAAAGTTTACAAATCCATAACGGCATGGTATACAAAACAGAGCATGCAAAGCAGACAAACGTTTCATCAAAAACAAAGTTCAGAATTTATTTCTGAAATGTACCAAAGGAAATATAATATAGTCAATTTATATTATTTCTCAAAACCAATTCAGCTTCCGTCGAAGCGCAAAATGTTTCAAAAACAGAATTTCATTACTCGTTCCAAAACCTAAATAAATTTTCAAAGAAAAAATTCAAATCAGACAAGTTCTCACGTAGGCCAAATTTTAGGATTTTCAATCCTTTAATTATTTCAGATTGCATGCTATGGTTATAGCACAAAAAAAATATAAGTAAGAGAGACACAACATATGTGTCTGAAGCTGTCATCCACTTACCTGGATATCCAAGCTGGATGGCCTGGTCACGCACCGTTGGTGGCTGATTAATCTTGCTGACTAGAACACGAAGCTAAAACAAGGCATTAGAAACAAAACATATCAGAAATAAGGGTGAATGAGACACTGGTACTATGACTGTACCGAAATACGTTCACATGCATATGCAGATTCAGACACACACACAACTCCCGAAAACCCATTTTCGGTCAAAGATGTATCACTAACGTCCCAAAAATCAAAATCTATGAAAATTACGATTTAGTCTCCAAACTTTGTAAAAGTACATTTTAGTCTCTGGGACCTCGTAAAATTACAACTAGTCTTCAAAGTATTCTCAAATTACCACAATCCTTTAAATAGTCAAAATTCCCAAATAAACTCTCAAACTCTCTCAAATTGCAAATCAGTCCCTATTCATCATCCTCAACAATCACATTCATGTTAATTTATCACTATAAAATTCAATAATTAAATCCATAATAAATAACAAATCACTTAAACTCTTAAGGTCTCATCTTACCCATTAAAAATCGGTTCCAAATTTCTGAAATTCACTGTTGGAATAGGAAGGAGGTCTTACCCGGAGTCGCCGGATTATAATCGCCGAAAAATTAATGGCCAGTTCGATTCTGTAGATCTCGATGAGCCGAATTCAATAGCGGCAACCTTACGTCATAACTTCTCTCCATTCGCCGAAAATTGTCCAAAAATTGTTCAGATTTCATCCCTTGATGCTACAGGATTCTAGTGATTTCACTGGCCTTCACCGGTTTTAAATGAAAGATCACGTCACCAGGAATATAGACCAACTTACGGCTCATCGATTGGATGCCTAGAACTCGAGTTATGAAATTTTGAAATATTTCTCTCTTTTTCATCTCTTTTCTTCCTCTCTCTCTCTCCTCTTTTCTTTTTCCTTCTTCCAATTTTTTCTGCCGGCCTCAACCATCTGCATCTTTTATTATTCTTTTCTTTTTTTTCCCTCCCTTTCCTCTTATTTACAAACCAACCCCCTTTTCCTTTTATTATTTTTCAAAAGTCACCATAATTATCATCCAATTTTTTTTAATTTAATCATACTCTCCAAATAATAATTCTCCTAATTATTTCATTTATAACTTCAAAGATTTATTCATATATGCTATAATTCAAAAATTTTGTTTTCTAATAATTTCAACATTTAAGAGAAAATTCGGGACATTATAAAAACATTTCTGAACATCTCAAAACATCATTAAACATCTAAGATCATCAATTAATACTCCAATTTATTCCAAAAATCAAATCAAAGAAGACCGAAAAGCTACAAGAATCTTAACCAAAACAGACGGGGTATTACATACTCCCTTATCAAAAGAAATTCGTCCTCTAATTTTGAGATAGATCAAAGCTAAGATCAAATTCAAAATCTCTAAAACAACCCAAATCGTAATTGCTCAACACTCGGCTACCCAACCAAACGTATAGACATGCCAAAGCAACAATGCAAAGATAAAAAACCATCACGGTCATGCAAAAATAGAGATGCATAATGTAGAGACAAATACTGACATACAAAACCCAAGTGCAAAGATGCAGAGCGGAGATGCAGAGGCAAAATGTAGAAACAAAATGAGAAGGCACTGACTCTCTGTAAAATCAACAGATGCAGGTGTTCTATCCTGCGACTTATCAAAAGAGTACTTCTATGGAACACTCAAAGATGCCACATCAGAGAGGAAAGCCTAGGGTTATCCTTGGCTAACAATGATGACAATACACAGAAAAAAATCAGGGACAGAATTCCTAAGAAGCAAAACTGGGTATGTCAAAATGTATAAAGGTACAAAGCAACAAGAAGCATATGTCCAAGGCTCAAAAAATCAAATGTCAGAAGGTACTATCTCAAATACTTTCAAAGATTAAACATGAAGAGTTTTAACACTCGACCAAACATACGAAACAAAAGGGAAGCAAATCAAATCGCAACCCACATCGCAAAGAGGGGAAATTATGGCAAAGGTATCTGGTTATGATGCACAAAAACAGATCCAACTCAAATCACAACCGTAAGGGTCAAAGAAAGATGAGATAGATCCAAATAACACTAGCAGAGGTAACATAAGCACTCCAACTGATTTAATCCATTAATGCACAATTCCTGTAATTAAAGCAAATCAAATATGTCAAATATTCTGTATACTTCCAATAGAATTGGGGCCTGAAACTTCATAATTCAAATTTAGAGCTTTAACCCGCTACGTGTCTCAGAATTTCATCATAACAATCATAAAAAAAGAATAATAAAAGGTGTAGATGGTTGAGGCCGGCAAAAAAATTGGAAGAAGGAAAAAGAAAAGAGGAGAGAGAGAGAGAGGAAGAAAAGAGAAGAAAAAGGGAGAAATACTTCAAAATTTCATAACTCGAGTTCTAGGCATCCAATAAATGAACCGTAAGTTGCTTTATGTTCTTGGTGACATGCTCTTTCATTTAAGACATGTGAAGGCTAGTGAACTCATTATCCGGCAGCACCAAGGGAGGAAATCCAAACGATTTTTGGACAATTTTCGGCGAACGAAGAGGAGATAGGACGTAAGGTTGCCACCATTGGATTAGGCTCATCGAGATCTACAGAACTGGATGAGCCATTAATTTTTTGGTGAGATTTCAGTGACCGGCCAACGATACTCCAACGACTTCCTGCAAGATCTCCTTCCGATTTCAGCAGTGAATTTCAAAAATTTGAAACCGATCTTTAATGGGTAAGATGAGACCTTAGTTTAAGTGATTTGTTATTTATTATGGATTTAATTATTGAATTTTATAGTGAAAAATTATTATGAATGTGGTTGTTGAGGATGATGAATGAGAACTGATTTGCAATTTGTGAGAGTTTGAGAACTTATTTGGGAATTCTGACTATTTAAAGGATTGTGGTAATTTGAGAATACTTTGAAGACTAGTTGTAATTTTATGAGGTTCCGGGGACTAAGATGTAATTTTATAAAGTTTGGGGACCAAATAGTAATTTGCATAGATTTTGATTTTTGGAACGTTAGTGATACATCTTCGACCGAAAATGGGTTTTCGGGAGTTGTGTGAGTGTCTGAGTCCACATATACATGTGCACGCATTTTGGTACAGTACCAGTGTCTCATTCACCCTTGTTTCTGATAAGTTTTGTTTCTGATACCTTGTTTCAGCTTCGTGTTTTGGTCAGCGAGATTAGCCAACCTTCGACGATGCGTGACCAGGCCATCCAGCTTGGATATCCAGGTTAGTGGATGACAGCTTCAGACACATGGGATGTGTCTCACAACTTCGATTATTGTTTTTGTTGTGCTAAACACATATTAGGAAAATGGACTAATCTAAAGATTGACTAAGTTAATAAACTGATTATGTGAGTTAATAATCAATACTATGTTTTGAAACTGAGATATATATATATATCCCCTCTAATTTTGATGTTATATTGCATGATTTGGTTTTATACTATATGTTAGTATGATTTGTTTTTTATATGGGGACACATGTGTTACGAGACACGTAGCCTTTGGTATACTAATGATTTGAGAAATCTCAGCTACCAGGGATGTCAGTAGTTATGTGTTCTGATCTAGCACATGTTTGATATTGATTAGTGGCGGATCCACAATATTTTGTGATTAGAGGCAAAGTCCCTATTACGTTTGTTTATTTCATGATGAGTGGCAGAGTCCACATCACGCTTGTTTAGTCCCATGTCTCCGATATATGTTTTGACTTGGATATTGGATTTAAATTTGAAATGATTTTATAGCGCCTACGTGCATGTTGGTTGCTTTGATTGCAAATGATTTTGAAAAGAATTTGGAAAGCTATACTATATAGCGTGTATACATATATGTACATACCAGTTTATACTTGCATGTGGTATTTTCGAACTGTTTTCAAATCAGTCTTTGTGAGGCACATATGTGGCGTTTTGGAGTGTTATTCCTCACTGTGTCTGACCCCCTTATTATTTTATGTCTGTGATTGATCATATCTTTTAGATACACAGATTTTGGCTTCAACAACTGATCCGCATCTTGCTTACTGTTGGAGAATTTTGGTCTAAGTTTTAGATAGCTTTTGTATGAACATAAACGACTTGAAAAGTAAAACTGAAATCGACACAAGGATTTATAGTGGTTCGGCCAACCTTACCTACATCCACTACCTAAGTCTCGTTTAGGCTTTTCACTATCGATGATTGATTGCAGCTCAATCCAACAAGGCCAATACACGAGGTTGATTCCGGCTCAACACCTCTAAGGCCAACAAGGTTATTTTCTATAGGTTCATAACAAACCTCTCTCAATATTGTTTTATACTTAGGTTCACAACAAACATCTACAATGTTGTTTTATACTTAGGTTCACAACAAACCTCTACAATGTTGTTTTCTTTAGGCCTACAACAAACCTAACTCACACTCTCAAAGTGTATACAATTGGTTTACAAACAATGAAGCTCTATGCTAGAGTTGAGTATTTGAGATTGAAGGTTGAACTTTGATCTCTAGCTTGAATTGGTGTTTTTCTTGATGGAAATTGATATGAAGTTTGGCTTCATGATTTCTGATGTTGTCCAACACGTTTTTGGTCTTCTCTTGATGTATTTATAGCCCTTTGAATTAATATGACTGTTAGAGAGAAGAATATAGCCGTTGGAGTGCATTTAATGATGTATGTGTTATTCTCATGTACGTGACAACAATCTTACATATGTGACCTGACTTGAACTCCAGTACACGTACGTGATAATTAAATTACATACGTTGATAATAGCGAATTCCCAGTTCATGTACGTGAATAACAACTGACGTATGCGACTACTATGTTTGAACCATTTAGTAGCTTCTGTTTTCAATCCGGAGAATCTTGCGTACGTGAAACTCCATCTCATGTACTTTAGATCAATGTGACGTACGTTACTTTTGACTCTTGCTTACGTCAATGAAAACACACGTATGTGAACTTCTTATTATGTACGTGAACCGTGCTTCAGAGGGTTCCAGTGGCTTCTGCTTGTCTTCAGACCCTCTATCACGTATGTGACATGTTTTTCACGTACGTGAGATGCTTCTGTGACTTGGTTTTGCAACTCCAAGCTTTGCAACGTGTTTCTCTTCAACTCAAACATTTTGCTCTTCATCAAAACATTTTTCTCATCATCAAAACACATAATGAACTTATTTTCGATCACCCATGATACAACAATCTCCTCCTCTTTTTATGATGACAAAACTTTGAAGAATTAATGCTCTACATCAAGGACAACAAAATTGATCAAGGATTCCATCCTTGTCATTTGGTTAGCATCATGCAAATGAATCAAATGAATAGCCAAACAAAAATTTCTACCTCTTTTCAAATAAACATCTAAGCATATTCAACATTCTCCCCCTTTTTGTAATCATCAAAAAGATTAACCAAATTTAAACATTTTCACTCCCCCTTTCAAAAATAATTTGCACATAAAAA
>CAODLS010188025.1:0-13757 GCA_948243855.1 Flueggea neowawraea | reverse complement strand
CAGACATTTGTCCAAAATTTGGGAAAACTTTCTAACTTTAAAAATTTTTCCTTAAATATATATATTGAAGTTAGAGATTGGATTATAAAAAACTGAACAGAGAGGGAAAAAAAAGAAAATAAAAAATTTTCACTTGTTAGTGTATAATGAATGTCGTAATTAAAAGTTATAATGTATAACTTAACAACTAATGTAATATCCCTTACTGTTAACTGTAGCATTCCGTTTAGTTTTAAGGCATTCGGGATGTAAGAAATCTTGATTTTTGAGGTTTGATCTCAATTAGAAGTGTTCAACGTGCGTTCCGTTTGCGTTGGAGATTCTGGAGGTCGTCTACGTGCATAGATGAGGAGTCCTGTGTAAGTAGATCGACGTTTGAGATTGGTCGTGGATGTGCCTCAACACGTCTACGTGTGTTGGAGAGGTTCAGTGTGCATTGAACGTTCTTGGAACGTGCACCGTGAGTGTGAGGGAAGAACTACATGCATTGTATGGGGTATAACATGCATAGATCTTGGTTCTGAGCATGAGAAATCATCAGCTCAGCACGTCTGCGTGCGTTGAGGTCGATACAACCCACATAGAGGACAGAACTACGCGTGTAGCAGGGGTACTGCGCACGTAGAGGCATGTCTTCTGGAATGCTGTAAGTGCAATGTGGCACGTCGGTTGTGTGAGGCTATAAATACCTCCAACTGCTTTCTTTTCCTTCGTAACTCACTCTTCACACACTGAAATCACTCTCTCAATCATCTCGTTCCATTTCCTTTGCTTCTCTTGCTTTTCTTTGATTTCTCTTAGATCTTTAAGGTAAGAATTACTCCTTGATCCTTTCTTTTACTTAATTTTGATGATGGATCACTCATCTAGGGATTTAGCTGAGATTGATGGATCATTCTAATTTCTAAGTTTTTGATGGATTGAAGTTTGTTTGATGTTTGGTTATGATTGATGGAGATTGGAATCAATAGATTATAGCCTTGGTTTTGGGAGTTTTGGTATTTGTGTGATATGGATGTAATCCGAACTAGGGTTTGGATTCTCATGGATTTCAAAATTATTTGGAGTTGGTTTCTATTATATATTTATGAATATGAGTTAGAGATTCTATAATCATGGTTGGTTTGGATGGATTTGATGATTTATACCTTGAGGTGCAATTGGTCCGAAATTGAGAATGTTGATTCTCAATGATTATGATCTGTTTTGATACAGAGGATGTTAGATTCATGTCTTTGAGGATGTTATAGCACTTGAGAGTGTTCGGTTAGTAGGGAATAACTCGTTTGAGAGTTCGGCATATGCATTGCATTGCACTTATGTATTCATTAAAGCCACAATACCATATTTAATGATTATTATGTTGTATTTGTTACAGCATCTTGTGCTTGTCAGCACCAATAGCCACCCACCAATGGACTTTGATCCTAGAGCTTGGGACATCCAGATGAGTGAATGATAGATTCAGACACATATGTTGTGTCTCAAAACTGTATAGTATGTTTTTGATGTGTTATCACATAATTGTGAACTTGATTAATCTAAGGATTGATTAATTATATAAAAGGATTATGTGAACAAATATTCACGGCTTTGTTTTTTCAAGAAAGATACATATATATATAGATATGTAGATATATATGTTTTCACATGTTTTGACTATGAGATATGCATGGTTTTCACTATGTTTTTGATTGTGCGACACCTTCGTTACAGGGTACGTAGCCTTTGGTATACCAATGCATGTTAAGACCTAGCTATCGAGGTAGACGGTAGTCATGTTACCCTGGCCCGATACATGATTGAATTATGGATCAGTGGCAGAGTCCACGATCATTATACGGTGGGAGAGTAACATAGACCACACCATGATTTTCTATGGTCCCACGATAAGTATATAATGTTTTCAGGAAAATGTAATACTATTAATAGTATTTTACCAACGTGTATGTGTTTGATTTTGGTGAAAATGTTTTAGAAACATTTTCTTAGCAACCATACTATGTATATAGTGTGTATATAAGTATACCTATCATATACTGCATGTGATAGTTTTTAAATGGTTTTCAAATCAGTCTTTGTGAGGCACGTATGAGACAATCTGGAGTGTTGTCCCTCACTCACCGGGTTTGACCCCTTTTGTTTCTCTTTGTTGTCTTGTTTCTATGATTATAGGTTGATTTTGACTCAGCAACCTTTGGATATCTCCACCCAGTGGAACACAGACATTTTTTTTAGTAGCGTCTCTTGACCAGGCTACTTCATGGTGTTAGAGCTCCACATTCGATGTGTTGTTGGGTTATGGGGTCTGTCTTTTGGTATTGTATATGGATTTGGGATTAGGTCACTTTGTAAATGTTTTTTTTTTATATATTACATTTTGCTAAATACTATTTCATATAAATATATATGATTTTCCTCCAATGTTTTATAAATAAATGTATGGGTAGAGCTTATAATCATATGAGACTTGTGTGAGATGGGCTGAGCTTCCACAGACTGTTCGCTTCGTACGTCGGTCATGGTCCTGGGAATGGGTCGTGACAAAGGTGGTATCAGAGTCTAGGTTTCTTATGTTTGAGTAGTTATGTACTATGATATCAAAGGTGGTATCAGGACAATGGTTATTGTAAGCCTGAGGTTGGTGTGGAGCATAGGTATCTTTGATTGAGTCTGTCAGATTTGCCTCTGTATATCCTTTGACTTTTGTTCGGGTACTGTGGTAGATGTATGCATATTGATTTGTGCATATCTTGATTTGTAGTTATGGATACTCCACGTGGTATAAGTCATGGCAGAGGTCATGGTAGAGGTCATGAGAGGCCTAAAAGTGTGCCATTTAAGCCAGCAGATCAGTCTATTGCAGACCACCATGATGCGACTAGTGTACCTGAGGTTGCGGCACCAACACCTTAGCCACCACCTGCGGGTCAGATGGATGTTTTCGAGAGGTTTACTCAGGTTTTGTTGCGAGTTGAGGCTTTGTTAACTGGTCAGGCAGCTGGAGTTCAGCCAGTTCTGCCAGTGACTGCAACATCACCTGTTCCTCCACCTTAGTCGGAGATAGTTGCGTCTGCACCTACTGTGACTCCAGTAGTACCTCAGTCAAATGCTGAATCTCGTTTGGCTAAGTTTATAAAGCTTTTCCTGTCGAGATTTGCGGGGAAGTTAGGAGAGAATCCCCAGGATTTTACCTTCGCCGTTGAGCAATGTTTTGAGGCGATGGAGCTCACCGATGATATGGCGAGGGTTAGATTGGCCTCATTTCTGTTGGAGGTCGAGCTGCTAGATGGTGGCAAGATCGGATGCTTAGGGGGATATCTTCCTAGGAAGAGTTTAAGACTAAGCTCACACTATTTGTTCTTCCTCCGAGAGAGAGGGATAGGAAGGAAGATTAGTTTAATGAGTTTTGTTAAGAGCCTGGGATGTCTGTTAGTGAGTATGAGGATCGATTCAGGGAGCTGAGTAGATATGCACCTGCAGATGCCAGTAATGAAGAGACCTTAGCAAGCAAATTCCTGAACGGTTTGATACTCAAGATCATAAAGGTGGTAGCGACCCAGAGGTTGACTATTGTTATTCAGATTTCAGAGGCTGCGAGGGGTATGGAGTATCAAGATGAGAGGTAGCCTAAGGAGCCCAAGAGGGCGAAGACTGAGAGTGCATCTAGAGGCCAACAGAGTCGTGGCCAGAGTAGTCAGTGGAATCACAGATGCAGATATTCATTTGGGACCCAGAGGCAGAGTCAAGAGTCCTAGAGCAGCAGTGTGGTATCGTCAGCTGTGCGTACTGGAGGTCAGGGTACTGGAGGCTCACAGGCAGTTTGTGAGACTTGTAGGAAGAGACACTCTGGTACTTGTGTCAGGGCTGCAAGACTTTGCTATTATTGTAGGCATCCTAGGCATAAGATTGCCAACTGTCTTCTGAGACATGAGTCATGGTCGTAGTCGGTTCAATCGGTAGTAGGAGGTTCGGGCACTGCTAGTACAGGGGCTGACAGAGGAGCAGGTCGAGGTACCACGGATGTCAGAAGGGTCAAACCTCAAATGCTGCAGTGATTGGTACGTTACTTGTCTCTGGTATTTTTGCATATACGTTATTTGATTCTGGTGCGTCGCATTCATTTGTCACGCCATATTTTGTAGAGCGAGTTAATTAGTTTTGAGTCAGTTAGACTCTTTGTTAGAAGTATCTTCACCTTTGGGTAGTAAAATGCTAACTGAATTTGGAGTCCAAGGTTGTGTGATTGATGTTGAGGGGTACAAGTTGATAGCTGATCTGATTTTGTTAGACGTTGGAGAGTTCGACGTTATACTTTGTATGGATTGGCTTTTGACTTGGCATGCTACCTTAGACTGTTTTGCTAAGAGGGTATACTTTCGACTGCCAGGTCAGAGAGAATTTTGTTATCAAGGTGAGCGTGATAGCTTTGTGGGAGGGTACGTGTCGACCGTTATAGCTGAAAAAATGATTCGTCGTGGCTGTGAGGCATACTTGGCTTTTGTACTTACAGATCTTGTTAGTTCAGGATTGAAGTTAGAGGGCGTACCTGTGGTACAAGAGTTCTCTGATGTATTTCCTAAAGATTTACTAGGACTACCTCCTGAGCAAGAGGTTGAATTTGCTATTGAAGTACAGCCTGGTACCGATCTGATATCGATTCCACCATATCGGAGGACGCCAACTGAATTGAAGGAACTGGAGAACCAGTTGAGAGAGTTGTTAGATAAAGGATTTAGTGTCTCACCTTGGGGTACTCCAGTGTTGTTTGTTAAGAATGTGTATTGATTACCGACAGTTGAATAAGGTGACGGCGAAGAATCGATATCCACTGTCGAGGACAGACAATCTATTTGACCAGCTGCAAGGAGCAAAATGGTTTTCTAAGATTGATTTGAGATTGGGATATCACCAGCTGAGAGTTAAGGGTGAGGATATTCTGAAGACAGTTTTTCAGACGAGGTATGGTCACTATGAATTCCTGATGATGTCGTTTGGTTTGACTAACGCACCAGCGACATTCATGGATTTGATGAACAGGGTGTTCATACCATACCTAGATCGATTTGTTATAGTATTTATCGATGATATTCTAGTGTACTCGAGGAGTAGAGAAGAACATGATTATCACTTGAAGTCAGTCTTACAGACTTTACGGGAATATCAGTTGTATGCGAAGTTCTCGAAGTGCGAGTTCTGGCTTGATCAGGTGACATTTTTGGGACATGTAGTGTCCAAGGATGGGATAATGGTATATCTAAAGAAAATAAAGGCAATACCCCATTGGGAAAGACCTAAGAATGTTACAAAAATACGGAGTTTCCTTGGCATGGCTGGATATTATAGGAGGTTTATCCAGGATTTTTCCAAGATTGCATCTCCTATGACTCGGTTAACGCAAAAGGGAGTTCCATTTGTTTGGTTTGATAGGTGCGAGGAGAAATTTATATCATCTAGTGTTCCTGGATTTAGTGTTGATGATTCAGGAGTGTTATGGTTTGGGTTGCGGTTATGCGTACCATCTCCTGGTGGATTACATGAGGAGATTTTGACCGAATTTCACAACTCCACATATTCTATACATCCATGGTATATTAAGATGTGTCAAAATATTCGAGGGTCCTATTGGTGGCCAGGAATGAAGAAGGACATAGTTGATTTTATTAGCCGGTGTTTAACATGTCAGCAAGTTAAATTTGAACACCAGCGTCCTTCTGGCTTATTACAACAGTTGCCTCTTTCGGAATGGAAGTGGGATCTTATCACGATGGATTTTGTGGTTGGATTACCGAGGACATTTTCGGGATATGATTTCATTTGGGTGATCGTGGACCGATTGACGAAATCGGCACATTTTCTACCTATCAAGACAACATATGGAGCGACACGATTGGAAAAGTTATATGTCGATCGGATTGTATGTTTACATGGTGTGACAGTCTCTATAGTGTTGGATAGATGGCCTCAGTTTACATCACAGTTTTGGCGTAAACTACAAGAGGAGTTAGGTACTCAATTGGATTTCAGTACGACATTTCATCAGCAGACTAATGGTTAGTCCGAGCGTACAATTCAAACTTCAGAAGATATGTTGAGAGCGTACACTATGAATTTTGGTGGGAGTTGAAATTATCACTTGTCATTGGTTGAATTTGCGTAGAACAACTCGTACCATTCGAGTATCGGAATGACACCTTACGAGGTATTATATGGTAGAAAATGTAGATCTCCCTTATGTTGGGCAGAGGCCTGATAGAGAGAGCCACTGGGCCAGATATTATTTTGGAGACTACTGAGAAAGTCATGATAATCCAGCAGAGGATCTAGACTGCTTATAGTCAACAAAAGAGTTACGCAGACCTAAAGCGTAAACATCTGGAATTTGAAATTGGAGACCATGTATTTCTCAAGATTTCACCAATGAATGGTGTAATGAAATTTGGGAAGAAGGAAAAATTGAGTCCGAGATATATTGGTCCATTTGAGATCATTGGTTGTGTAGGGTTTGTTGCATATAAGTTGGTGTTGCCACCTCAGTTTGTTTCAGTTCATCATATGTTCCATATATCACTTTTGAGAAAATATATTCCTGATCCATCTCACGTTCTAGCACCTCAGTCTGTTGAGATCCTATCTGATTTATCTTACGAGGAGGATCTTGTAAGGATTGTTGATCGACAAGTTAAGAGGTTGCGGAATAAGGAGACAGTATCAGTAAAAGTGTTATGGAGACATCATTTTGTTGAGGAGGCTACCTGAGAGTCTAAGGATGAGATGTGGCTCAGATATCCGCATTTGTTTGTCCCTGTTGATTCCTAGGTCAGTACTTTCATTTCTGTCTTTGTATATTTAATTGTGCATTTTGTTTATGCATTTCTATTTGGGCACGATTGCATGATGGCTAGATAGTTGAGAGTTAGCTGAGAAAATTTGATTTGAGAGTTAATATTGATCTTAGTATGATTTATTTTGTTTTGAAATTCGATGACGAATTGCTTTGAGGGGGAAGTATGTAATATCCCTAATTGTTATTGTAGCATTCCATTTAGTTTTGGGGCGTTATGTGAGGAATCTTGCTTTTTGAGGTTTGATCTCTATTAGAAGTGTTCAACGTGCATTCCGCATGCGTTGGAGATTCTAGAGGTCATTTGTGTGCGTAGATGAGGATTCATACGTATGTAGATCGACGTTTGAGATTGATCGTGGATGTGTCTTAGCACGTCTACGTGCGTTAGAGAGGTTCAATGTGCATTGAGCGTTTCTATAACGTGCACCATGAGTGTGAGGGAAGAACTACGTGCATTATATGGGGTATAACGTGGGTTGTACAGACCTCAACGCAAGTAGAGGCATGTCTTCTAGAATGTTGTAAGTGCAACGTGGCATGTCGGTTGTGTGAGGCTATAATACCTCCAACTACTTTCTTTTTCGTCGTAACTCACTCTTCACCACTGAAATCACTCTCTCAATTATCTCGTTCCATTTTTTTTTGCTTCTCTTGCTTTCCTTTGATTTCTCTTGGATCTTTAAGGTAAGAATTACTCATTGATCCTTTCTTTTACTTGATTTTGATCATAGACCACTCATCTAGGGATTTAGCTGAGATTGATGGATCGTTATGATTTCTATGTTTTTGATGGATTGGAGTTTGTTTTATATTAGGTTATGATTGATGGAGGTTAGAATCAATAGATTCTAGCCTTGGTTTGAGGAGTTTTGATGTTTGTGTGATATGGGTGTAATCCGAACTAGGGTTTGGATTCTCATGGATTTCAGAATTATTTGCAGTTGGTTTATGTTATATATTGATGAATATGAGTTAGAGATACTATAACTATGGTTGGTTTGGATGGATTTGATGATTTGTACCTTGAGGTGCAATTGGTCCGAATTTGAGAATGTTGATTCTCAATGATTATGATCTGTTTTGATACAGAGGATGTTAGATTCATGTCTTTGAGGATGTTAGAGCAATTAAGAGTGTTTGGTTAGTAGGGTATAGCTCGTTTGAGAGTTCGGCATATGCATTGCATTGCA
The DNA here is from genome assembly GCA_948243855.1 of Flueggea neowawraea. Taxonomy (NCBI): domain Eukaryota; kingdom Viridiplantae; phylum Streptophyta; class Magnoliopsida; order Malpighiales; family Phyllanthaceae; genus Flueggea; species Flueggea neowawraea. The sequence continues at coordinate 5,720 of CAODLS010188025.1, read as the reverse complement.
CTCATGTATTCATTAAATTCACAGTACCATATTTGATGATTATTATGTTGTATTTGTTATAGCATCTTGTATTTTTCAGCACCAGCAGCCACCCACTAATGGAATTTGATTGGATTCCTAGAGCTTGGGACATCCAGGTGAGTGGATGGTAGCTTCAGACACATAGGTTATGTCTTGAAACTGTATAGTATATTTTTGATGTGTTATCACATAATTGTGAACTTGATTAATCTAAGGATTGATTAATTATAAAAAAAAGGATTATGTGAACAAATATTCACGGCTTTGTTTTTGAAGAAAGATACATATATATATATATGTGTGTGTGTGTGTGTGTGTGTGTGTGTGTTCACATAATTTGACTATGAGATATGCATGATTTTGACTATGTTTTTTTATTGTAGGACACCTTCGCTATGGGGTACGTAGCCTTTGGTATACCAATGCATGTTAAGACCTAGCTATCGAGGTAGACGGTAGACATGTTACCTTGACCTAGCACATGATTGGATTATGGATCAATGGCAGAGTCCACGATCATTATACGGTGGGAGAGTGGCATAGACCACACCACTATTTTCTATAGTCCCATGATAAGTATATGATGTTTTCAAGAAAATGTAATACTATTGATAGTATTTTACCAGCGTGTATGTGTTTGCTTTTGGTGCAAACGTTTTAGAAAAATTTTCTTGGCAATCATTCTATGTATATAGTGTGTATATATGTATACCTGTCGTATACTGCATGTGATAGTTTTTAAATGGTTTTCAAATCAGTCTTTGTGAGGCACATATTAGGTAATCTAGAGTGTTGTTCCTCACTCACTGGGTTTGACTCCTTTTGTTTCTTTGTATTGTCTTGTTTCTATGATTACAGGTTGATTTCGACTCAACAACTTTTGGATATTTCCGCCCAGTGGGACACATACATTTTTTGTTAGTAGCACCTTTTGGCTGTGCTACTTCATGGTGTTAGAGCTCCACATTCGATGTATTATTAAGTTATGGGGTCTGCCTTTTGGTATTGTATATGGATTTACGACTAAATGTTTTTTTATATATTACATTTTGCTAAATACTATTTCATATAAATATATATGATTTTCCTCCCATGTTTTATTGGAAATATTTTATAAATAAATGAATGGGTTGAGCTTATGATCCTATGAGGCTTGTGCGAGATGAGCAGGCTTTCCACAGACGGTTCGCCTCGTACGCCGATCATGGTCCCGGAAATGGGTCGTGACAACTAACATCACAGAATTATTCAAAGAAAGAAATTATCAATTTTTTCCTTCCTTTTTGTAAAAATAATATTTTTAAAGTTATAATATACATATTAAAAAATGATTGAAGATTATTAAATATGATACTAATTTACAATACTATTCTTATTAATGATTCTTTAAAATATAAATTATTTATTAAGATTTATTAGCTATAAAAATTAGTAAGCAATTGAATAAAGAGGTTATAAAGAAAAGAGAAGAAAGTTATTGCCCACAACAATAATTTAATAACAAATAACTCTATTCCAATAAAAATGATTCTATTCTAATAAAAAGTCAAGTAGCAAAAAAATAAAGAGTTAATTATTATAAAAAAAATGTCACTTGTAAATAACTAAAGAAAATTCACTCACTATTATATATATATATATATATATATATATTAATTCTTACTTTTTATTAAAGAATACTGATCTAACAACGTAATGCAATAACGTAAAAAAAAAAAAGAAGGAAGGATTTAAATTTAGAGAGGAGAAAACTTCTTTCACTAGAGGAGAAAAGTCTTGCACATTTGTAATGCCAACATAGGTGGTCTTATTGACAAAAAAAATTAATAAAATATTATACATCCGGTTTATATATCTTAATTTATGTGTCTGCTAGTGTGGAAGCTTTTAATATTTATGTATCATGTAGTGCTACACCTAATTTATGTGCTTTGCTGTATATACTCAGGAAAAAGAAAAGTGAGGTAATGTAATGATGTAATTAAGAGCTTCGTTCCTTTTTTTTTCTTTTTTTACTAAAAAAGGTATGATTCATTCGATTATGTGACACCAAAATTAATTTAAGAATCGTCTATTGCGATAAAATAGAGGTGGAGAATTGTTATTAGACAACTTATCAAATAAAAGAATTGTTGTTAGACCGGCCATGCATGTTGATTCGTTACAACTAATTAGTGGTTTGGCAATGAATCGGCCCTGGCCTACGATTACATTCTGTCATTAGTGACAAAGGGACAAGAAACAAACAACAAAGGACAAAAACAACAGCCAGCACACCTCTTCCTTCCTCCTCATTTCAACTTTCAACCACTTGTCTAGGGTGTGCTTTGCAATTCAAAGTTTGTTTCTTCAAAATTTTTACTTCTTGTCCAAATAGGAGGCTAAACTATGCTTATGACACTAATCAACTTATAATTCATTTGTACGGGACTCGTCTCTAACACTAAAAGATCGAGAGTTTGATTTTCTGTGAGAGCAAATAAAATAGCTAATTAAAAAAAACTATGGTTTTGAGGAGACTCAAGCATAAATTCTTAAATATAAATAGGAAGTGAGAGACTTCGTTGTTGCATGCTTCAACAATATTGGTTATTTTTTACTCTGCTATATGCTTAATGGAGCAGTTCTGGTATTCAAAACGTAAAGCATATAATGAAATTATATTTGAAACTGTTGCTTTGTTTTTTAGCTTTTTATCATAATTAGGTTAAAATTGATCAAATTTATATACAATTTTTACAATTTTCTGAGCTAACTGAACAGTAACACTGCAAAGAAAAGACGTCGGTGTAAAAGTAATGATGTAATCTTTGTTTAGAAACTTCGATGTTAATCTTTGTCTCACCTCAAATCTACCACTTTTAGTAAAACACCTTCATTCATTGTCAATCATAATGAAGTATTTAAACTTAAATGAGTATATTTTCAACTTTAAGCACACTCTCAAATCAACCACCAATATAATAATTTGTGAAATGTAAGACCCATTTCATATAATCTTCATGCAGTGGTTAGCAAATATATGGATGTAAAGGCTCACACATTCCTTTTGAAGGAAAAAAAAAAAAAAGCCGTCCATCCATTTTAGCTCTCCATAAATAGGGGAGTACTCACTAATGAAGTTTGTAACAGAAAAACTCCTTCTCCCCCACACTCTGCCTGCAGTTGCCAGCATTCTTCTTTCATCTAAACACTTCATTTGTGAGCTCCTCATTTCACCTTTATGTCCTTCTGCTGTAGCCATCGATTCTTCCAAATCCCATTTAGTCACAGAAGAATGTAGCAGCAGCGAATCCGGGTGGACAACATACATTGCTTCCCCAATGGAAGAAGATGATGATTATAGCTGCGAGGACGATGGCTTTGGCTGCAATAATCAAAACAGAAGAGCCGCCCCTCCTGTTGCTGATGATGAAGGCAGCGATGACTCAACGTCCTCTGATGCTTCCTCTGGTCCTAATCATCGGTACAAGTGTGAGAATGCTCAGGCTGGTCAGAGAACGTCAAGTTATAAACACAGCAAAGGAAGTTTCAACCATCATTCTTTGATCTCTAAACCTAGCAAAAAAGATAAGGGTGATGATAAAGGATCTAAAATGGATCGCAGAGTCGCTGCATTCAGAAAATACAGCAAGTAGTTGGTCTTGAGGAGAGCTTACAGTTTATTTCTTAGATATCCTTCTGAGAGCAGAAACATTTTCCAAGCAAAGCATTCGAAATCATAATTGTATTGATAAAATTAACCCATATATGCACACAAAACAAATTCCAATCAAAACTCTTCTCATTCTTATTGTCATACAACATTAATTGATTTCACAGCAATAGCAACGAGCATTTTGAGACAACGCTAATCTTGTTGCACCATGACCTTGTAATGAAAAAAATTACAGAAACATCAAAGACAAAATGAATGAACCATGAAAATGGAAAGTTAATCCAAATATGAATGCTGAGCGTCCATTTGCTGTAATGATGATATGATCAATGAACTGGAAAGAAGAAGAAATACCATTGTCTAGTTTCTGGAAGGACGGTGAGAAACAACATGATTCCAGATCAAGGTATAAAAATAACAATACTTTTTGCATAAGAAGCTTCCCAAATGCCGAGTGCATCATATATTGAATTTTGTCTGTGTCTAGCTGCAAAGTGTGTGCAATGAACCATCTGAGAAAGTTGTGCAGGAAAGAAGATCGATAAACCTGCAAAGACAAATCACAACCAAGAACTGACACATGTATCCAATCACAGAGAACATTCTCTACTTCCATCCATGACTCTGCAACAACCACAATTTAAAAAAAAAGAGAGAAAGTGTTCAAATGCAACAGCTAGGCAACTATATGGTATGGGCTGTACATTAGAGCCAAAGAATGTTTCACAACACCACAAAACCAAGTATTGTTGATCAAGGCATCAAAAAAGACATTCAGAAAGCCTATATTTCTTTATATCAAATATATAAATAAAGGAAAAGAAATTAAAAAAAAAACATTCCAGTTTGGATTAGATGTGTAAGATAAGTGCAAGTAGACTAAATGAAAAGGCAAACGGAGTATTGCTAAATCTTGTCATCAAATATCTTTTATATATATATATATATACACACACACACTGTTAGCTAACAGAAAGATTAATCTTACTCTGGTTATCAGGAATATTACAAACCTTTCATTTTGCATTTCAGGTCAAGGAGAAAGGAAATAGAGTTAATTCCTGGCTAGAAATAACAGATCCATTTCCCATCAATTTTTTTTTTGAGGACATATATACGTAATAATATCTTACTTGACTGGAAGAAAACATGAAGTAAATTGAATCAACTGTAAGATTATGTCTTTTTTTTTCCTTCCCATACAGCAAATTAACTCCTGAAGCTGAATTGTGAGTTTTCTCTGTTTCTTGCATAGAGGAGTATAGGTTGATTTAATCCTAAATTTATGTCGCCAAACCATAAATCAGCAAAATGCTATTTCATCAACGATGAATACTTAATCTCAGATTTGACTGTTTATCAAACAAACAGCTATTTAGGTAACCATGCTGCAGGCGTCGGAGTTTTCACGCCAGGCCATATAGTTGTCCCACGCGGCCAATCAAGAAGGAAGAGCCATTTTATTAACATTTGGTATCATTCAAGCTTTTGAGACATGTCAACAAATTCAAACATGTAACTTTGGGAATCAGAAGGAAAAGTTAAACTATTTATAAAGAACAGAGCAAGAACGCCATAAATAAGAACCCTTTTTTGTGGTTAAAAATCACAATTTCCAACAATATATGCTTCAAAATAATTTCAGAATGTTCCCAGACAATACAAGAAGAGCCTAAAAACTTGAAAGATGTGAATTTAGCACAATCGTACAATAGAAATAAACTAAATACTGAACAGGTTTTAGGAAAATCCGGCGGACACGAATTGCCAAGAAATATGGTTGGTGTATGTTCTCTGCAGCAGAAAGCTGGTGGCAGAAATTATTACCCTTGTTTGAGATTTTCGACTAAAGTTACATCATATAACTCTTCAGTTCTTTGACTGTTTTGCAATCTTGAACCATTCAGTGTGAAAGGATCCTTCCATATCAGTCCTTTCATATGTATGGGCACCAAAATAATCTCGTTCAGCTTGAACCAGATTAGCTGGTAGCCTTTCCCTCCTGTAACTGTCAAAATAAGCAAGACTAGAGGACATACCA
>CAODLS010187944.1:0-12155 GCA_948243855.1 Flueggea neowawraea | reverse complement strand
TGAATCTTTTCTAGAGTACGTGTGTTCACTTCTTTTTAGTTCTAGTAGCTTCTGTTTCAGCTCACGGTAGAAGTCACGTACTTTAGACACTTTTCACGTACGTGTAATTTTTTAACGTATGTGAACCTTTTCGTACGTGCGTGTGTTCACTTCGTTTCAGTTCCAGTAGCTTCTGTTTCAACTCACTGTAGAACTCATGTACTTGAGGCTTCACTGACGTACGCGACATTAACACACGTACGTGACTTTGTATTGACGTACGTGAATCTTGCTTCAGATCAAATTCTGCAGTTTGTTCATCATCAAAACTTTAGAGAAATCTCAATGTTGATCACTCTTGGTTCAACAGCAGTTTCCAAACCGACAACAAACCTAGTTGGAGAATGTCTTTTTCCTTTTAAAAAGACAATCAATAAAATGACAGTGCGTTCATCAGTAGTAAAAACGTGTACTAACGAAGTGTTATTTCGTTGGAAGTGATAAAAAAAGGTACTATTTTGTTGAAAGGAAATGCAAAGTAGATAGAATATTGACCATTTTTTTTCTTAATTTCTCAAAAAATAAGTTACTGAAAGAAGAGTCAGCACTTGAACCAAGCAAGGGCTTATTGTGTCTTAACCAGCATACTGCATATGGACACATATGTTGCCCCATACATAATACACTAAAGCACACCACCATAGAGTAATATCCAACATTTTTTAAAACAAAATTTGCACTAAAGTATAATGGGTCTGAATGGAGAGACATAGATTTGGTAGAAGAATTGGTCCAAAAACCCATAGTTACTTAGGTAAAATATTTCATCCTATTGTCCACCCAATAAAATATACATGTGATTGATTTATTAATTAATATTATATTATAAAGTTTATACCATTAATTTAATTCAACATTAATAATGCAGTAAGATTAATGGTGCATGGTGCATGCATGGGAAGGGAGTGAAAAGAAAATAGAAAAAAAGGAGAAAGTATTCGGTTTTATACCTATCGGATTTCCATTCTAGATGACACATTTGATCAAAATGCTCACCACTTGATTTTTTTAATGACACTATATATGAGACAAAAAATAGAGATATACGTCTTTTTGTAAATACAGTTAATCGACTATATATAGTATTGACCAGTAAATACTATATTTTTAATAAATTGTAAAAAGAAAAAATAAATCTGACATTTCTCGAATAAGTACAATTGCCTTTTCGAATATGACATCTAACAAATAAGTACAATTGCCTTTTCCAATATGACATCCAATATCGAATAGCGACCTTTCGAATGAGATTCCCTTTTGTTTCTTTGATGTTTCCTGCTCATACCAGACGTGCATGGTGACCCTAGAGAATTGAGATATAGAAATTGAAAGAGAGTGATTCGTGCACATGTGGAATTTTAAAATCACATATTTTTACGACCATAAGGTCTTCTCTCGCTAATATTTTTGCGACCACATACTATGGGTATGTGTATGAGTATGAATATGGATAAAATATAATCTTATTTATATTTGTGCAATAAATTATGAGTATTTGCACTTATTTTTGGTCAAAGAATATAACACATATTAGTGAGTGGGGATAACTCTCCAAATTTCATATATATTAGAAGAGAAATTTGTAAAGATGTAAATTTCACATCACTTAGGTTTAGAGTTATGAAAGGGTCAACTTCCTGTAAACAAGTCTCATGTCTTAGTTGTTTTGATATAACAAATCTTAGGTTAGTTAACTAAAAAAAGGTGTAATATGCGTTTTGAGTTTGTGAGACCGAGATGGTTTTAACAATTTTATCCGTCCAAAAATTTTAATATTTATTTTAATAGAGATTATGGAGGCAGGTCTATTAAAGGACCAAATTATATTAAAAATTTATTATGTTCTTTTATCTTTCTCTTTATCATTTATTTTCTTATATAAGTGTATTTGCATATTTGGCCCCAACAAGGTGCATGCAATGAGATAAGTTTGTCATCCCTAGTATTGTGTAATTCAACATTAAAGGATTGTGCCTTACAAAAAGCACGTATGGCTAGATAAATTAATGAAATAGGCTACAAAAAGTCTTGCTTTTGTATTTGTTTAGTCCTCTTTAATTAACGATTTTTTAATAAGTCATTTTATATGCTATTTTATAGAATCAAACTTTCGATACTTTAGTGTGTTAGACGATTCCAGTGTTAATGAGTTATAAGTAAATTGGTTAGTTCTTCTTAGTAAATTGATAGATCATTTTTTATATAAATGTAAGGAAAATGATTTGACTTGATTTAATTTAATTTTTAACAACCATTCAATAAAAATTTAAAAATTGATTGTATAAATAAAATTTATTGATAAAATATCAAATAAATAATATATAATATAATCAGGGCATCTCTTTAAAAGTATCAAAATTGTGCGGATTTAGAGTAAAAATAGGATAGAGAGTAATTTTTTATTTTTTTTGGGGTAAAGAGTGGTCACAAAAATAGGAAATTAGAATATTAACTATTTCTTTTTTGATTTTTGAACTCCTGACCTCTTACTAAATAGTCCTCTCAAAGTCTAAAAAATTGTTTTATAGAGATAGTTCGTTTCTATTAAAAAAAATTGAAATTTTAAAAAGTCTTTTAATATGCTCTTGCTCATTAAAATAAGAACGAGCCTGACGAATGGAAAATGTAAACGAGTTATAAATTCAAGATGTAAGAACATTATGTTGGATAACGTGCGGTGAATATTAAGATTCTTCTATATTTTAATATGAACAAAATGTGAATAAGTCAAAATAGCCATGTTACACATGCAAGGATTGAAGTTAAACATGTAAGGATGCTCAGAGTTGCAACAGAAACTACTGGATTGTTTTGGACCAAGCGTTACACATGCAAAGATCAAGTTACATATGCAAGAAGAAGATTTACATACGTAATGAATGACAACAAAACAAAAATCTTTCGACTATTGAAGAAGATTTTGAAATGATTAGATGTAACGGTAAAAAATAGGGCATTATGTATGCAACACAAAGAGTTTCATATGTAACACATGATTAACGTACGTAAGTGGTTTCTGTTATGCACGTAAAATGCTTCCAGACAACACAAACATCAATGACTCTACTTTAATAGCTAGTACAACAACTCCAACAGTCTTTTGGGCATGAAAGGCTATAAATACATTAAGAAAAGTAAAGAAAAATGGGATGATCATATGCTATCATGGATCAAACACCTCCATCGTTCTCCTTACCCCAAAACACCAAAGATCAAGCTAGAGAGCAAATCAAAGAGCATCAAAGAATAATGCTTTATTCTTTGAAGTCTTTTGTAAACACTTTGAGTGTGGGAAAAAATTATTGTGAGCCTTAGAAACAACATTCTAAGGACTTTAGAGGTGTGAGTCTTGAGAGAAATCAATCTTGTTTAAACCTTAGAAGTGTGAGCCGAAATCAACCTTAAGTAAGACTTTAAAGGTGTGAGCCGTGAATCAACATTGTTATATATTAAGCCACAAATCATCATCGAGATAGTGAATTAGGAAAATCCTAAGTGAGAAACTTAGGTAGTGGACGTTAGCACTGTTCGCCGAACTACTATAAATCTTTACGTTATTTTTTCTTTGCTCTCTCAACTCAATTAAGATGCCAAAAATACTCCTAACACATTAATTTATAATATATTATGTATTACATATAATATATGTTTTGTAACCGTGTCAACTGATTAATTAAATCATGTCAATGACTAAAACTTTCTTTATTAGTGAACATGCCAGTTCATTAGCATAGCAAATAATCTCTCGGTATGACTTTTCATATGTAGAGACGTCATCTTAATTATCAAGTGGCAATACCTCGCTAGTATATTAGACAAAGTAAACTTCATTAAATCCAAAGAAAATAGTTATTTAGCACAATTTAAATCTTAATTTAATACTCATGGACCTATAATAAGAAACACTCACATGGTATGAAGATTTTGGTCAATTGATGACACATCCATGAGAACACGAGGACTTCAAACTATTCGTAAGCTAACTAATCTATAAATAATGATATATTCTCCATCAATTTCAAGTTCTTAATTGCAAAAAAGATGCCATAACTTGGTCAATTTTGTGTACCTATGTTATGAATCAAGTAACATTCGTCATGTTATAAATTTATTAATGAATCCTGTTATTGAATGTTGGTTTAGTATCGCACATTTGGGGGAAAAAACACCAGATAAGACTTATAATTGAAAGAGCATCAAACTCAATTGCCTTTTGGTCATTTTAAGGACAACTAATCTCTCGAATCACCCACTAGACTTCGGAGATGTTTGATCTTCATCATATTAACATTACATAAAGTATAATATAATTTTCAAAAAATATGATTTTTTTAAATTTTTTTAGCATATAATCTATAATTTGCATTTGTCACTTACCACTTAATTTATAATCAAAACTACATATCCTTTTCAAATATGTTCGAAACATTTTAACTAGGGTAATTTTGCCTATTATAAGTGCAACACAAATCTCTTTAACCCTTGCAAACTAAAACTTTTTTTTTTAAATTTCATTTCAAGCTAGTACTTCATCCATTTATAATCTAGACTTGAAAATGTATATTTAAACTAATTAATACGACTTCTCAAATGGAAATAACTAGCGTAATGTATATCCGGAAAGATAGACGTCGATGTCTTCATTCATATTTGAAACCAATTAATAATTCTACAAACGAAATCTGAATTGTACATTTTTAATTATATTTTACTCAATTATAATTAATATGCACTTAAAATTTTAATAAGTTAGTCTAAAAAGATAATAGTGATTCAGGTGTCCATGGAAATCTACTATTCAACCTACCTAGCAAAGTCAAATAAATTATTGGTGTTAGGAAAAAAAAAATAGGACACACCCAACCCAACCTTATAAATACTCACCACGCTCTTAATTCCAACACACAACACAAAAAGAAAAATTAACTATCTATATATATCATCAAACCAAATCCAGTATGGCTAGAGAGCAAAACCAAACCAAATCACTCAAAGTTGGGATCATTGGAGCTGGAATTAGTGACATTGCAGCCGCTAAACAGCTTGCCCACCATAATCCAATGGTGTTTGAGGCCACTGATTTTAGGGGTGTCAATTTGTGTTATCGTGTCGTAATCGTGTCATATCATTTATATATCTCAAATCATTATACAAAACATAAACATTACAAAAATTGAATTCGTGTCAATCGTGTCGTGTCATCTCACAAAGTTGTATTGTCGTGTCAGAAATTGACAGCCATAACTGATTCAATTGGAGGAGATTGGAAACATTGTTCTTTTATCTCCACTAAGCTTCAAACTCCTCGATGCGATTTCGAGTTTTCGGACTTTCCCTGGCCTGAACGGGATAACTCAAGTTTTCCTTCTCATGTTGAAGTTTTGGAGTACTTGCATAACTATGCAAAACATTTTGATGTCTTGAAATTTGTCAAGTTCAATTCAAGGGTGGTGGAGGTAAGATATGTTGGTGAGCATGGAACCACAACACAGATACTTGACTCGGGCAAGTATGGAACTCTTTTGGGAGACAAACCTGTTAGGGAGGTTGCTGTGGTGACTAAACAGTCCGAGAATGTTCAGGTTAATGTTCACTAAATACTCATGCACGTAACCACTTCAACGATTTTATTTTATGCAATATTTTTTTAGTAAGCGATTTAACCCGAATCCCAAGACTGGTAATATACACACTTTTCTTCATAAGAGATCGATTTTTGAATTTTAAAATTGATGACACACATTCAACCATTTAAACTAAATACAAACGACACGATTTTATGTATTAATTCAATACATAGGATATTTCTAAATTCAGCATGGATATAACTTTATATTTGGTAATACTTATTGCTTCAACAAACTAAGGTTTTTGCATCGATTCAAAGGGAAAGGTATAAAAATATTCTCCCATATTACAGGCAGTTTAAATTAAAGATATACTTTTAAATGATTATTTTGATGATTTCACACCCATTAAAGCAGAAAAGCAAAGCAGAAAATTCAGCTCAAGTCAAAAGAAATACTTCCGCTTAATATTAGCGGTTAAAAAGTAAAAGTACGGCTAGCAAATGATGAGATCGATAACATTCAATTACTATAAAAACAGAGAGAAATATGGGCATAATCTTTGAATTAGTACAGTCCAATATTAAAATGTGTATAAATAATTATTAATATCGTATCTAGATAATATAAAATTAACTATATCGATGAAAATGTTTGGAGCAGTGGTACGCTTTGGAGCTTCTTGTGGTATGCATGGGAAAATATGGAGACGAACCAAGAATTCCAGTTTTTCCGAAGAATAAAGGTCCAGATGTATTTCATGGCAAAGTCTTGCACACATTGGATTACGCTGAACTCCAGAAAGATTCGGCTACTGAACTGCTCAGAGGGAAAAAAATGGCTGTTATAGGCTACAAAAAATCAGCAATTGATCTGGCCGTTGAGTGTGCCCAGGCAAACCAGGGTACATATATATATATATTTATATAGACATGTTGCTTCTACATTATTTAATTATGTGTTCATCGAATATCAGTGTAAAACAGTAAGATTCAAATACTAAAAGATCGAGTTTTTCCCTATTTGTTAACTTATATTTTGGCTTCAGACATTAATAAAATTACCGATTCATCTAAGAAAGTTCATAAATAAGAAGATGAATATATATGGTGTCTATAGAAATTATTATTTTTTAAGTACAAATAATTAAAATGTTGAGTTATATATAATAAACATATAATTATGACATCATAATAAGAATTGATCAATTTAATATTGCTTATTAATATATTGGCATGATATTTTATCAAGAATTAATCAGTTTAGAAATTTATATCTATAAGAATTAAACCTGATAATAACAAGTTCCCTACTAGTCTCAAATAAGATGATAATATTAAGTACTCTTTGCAGCAGAGGCATCAAACAGTTTGTTTTGATTTCTTAAAAAGGAGAAGGTGTCTGGTTGGTTGGTGCATGTTAATCTGTGTACTAATGGTTTTATATATATATAAGTATCTTTAATGGTTAAAGTTATATTTAGAATTAGTTCTGAAATTGACAATCATTGTGCAATATTAATTAATATAAGTAAAAGAAACTATACAGAAACTTCATATCGTAGATACATTGAGGAAAGAATATAATGTGGAGAAATGGTCACTCTGCAGATCACTTGTTTTTAGTTTTGCGTTTATAGTCAACTTATATAATATTTATTCTAATTCAGTATCATTTGCCGATTTATAAAACTGACTAAAATTTGCTATACGAATTAAAAAACATAACTATGTGAGGTTTCCAATATTCGATTAATTTTAACCAAACAGGAGTTGTAGATACTTGCGAAACTTCAAATAAAATTAGGTGAAAATGATTTGTCCCTTATTGGAAATTGCGTGCATCAGAAGCTCAGTCAGCTAAAAAAAATAAATGATTTGAAGATAAAAGATATTGATTTATACATGGAATAACCAGGTTCCATGAGTCATGGACTAAATATTCTAATTAATCATACACACACTTAGTCATGGTGTTTTTGAAAGAAAAAACACTTTTCTTTTTATAATTACACACGCTTCTTTATTTCACGATTTTTTTATGAGTCGTTAGTCTCGAAATTTTATTCATCTAGATCTAAAAGATTCAAGAAAATCTAATACGTACAAGTGAAAGCATGAACGTCCTAAATATAATTATAATTATGTAAAAGAACTTGAAATAATTTGCCTGTGGTCGAGTTTTTTGGTCTGGTTTAATTTTGATTGAAGGTCCTGAAGGTCAACCCTGCACAATGGTGATAAGGACATTGCATTGGACTGTTCCATCATATTGGATATGGGGTTTGCCATTTTTCTTATTTTTCTCGACAAGGTCTTTCCAATTTCTACGTGAAAGGCCAAACCAGAGCTTGTTCAAAGCTCTTCTCTGCCTGCTTTTATCTCCCATGGTATGTATATAGTCAATTTTTATATTAATTTAAACATGTGACTATTACTTGTCGTGAGTTTTAATTCATAAACCAATCAATTATGAATGTAAGTTGCTGGTTTAAGGTAAGATTTTATCAACAGTAGAAAATTCCTAGGTTAATAATTTATTGAGAACTTATTTCAGATGATTCTTTTATAGTTTATGTGCAAAAGGATTAGTTATGTTATATTTTTAAATATATGAATATCATTAGTCCTTTAATATATAGTACTATTAATTAATAAAATTAAATATTGAATAATTTAATAAAAAATTGTATAATAATAGGTATAATTACCCATTTTATGAATCGAAATTTTATTGATAAACTAAGTCACCAAATCAGTGGCCTAATTGTTTATAAACATACCAAGCGTTTTAACTATGTTTCTAGTTAATATATTATGGGAAATAACTTTCAAGTCTTTAAGTTTGCCTATATTAGTAGGTTTTAACTATATTGTTGTTGATGATGTGTCTTTTGGGCATCAATTTGGCAGCGCCAAGGAATTTCGAAGTTCATAGAGTCCTACCTGGTATGGAAGCTGCCACTAGAAAAATATGGATTGAAACCAGAGCACCCATTTGTGGAGGACTATGCATCATGCCAAATGGGTATCTTGCATGAAATTTTTTTCACTGAAGCAGACAAGGGCAAGATATTGTTCAAAAAGTCATCGAAATGGTGGTTTTGGAGTGAAGGAATCGAGTTTGAAGACAACACCAAATTGGAGGCTGATGTTGTCATTCTCGCCACTGGTTTTGATGGCAAGAAGAAGCTGCGTAATATATTGCCTGAGCCCTTTGCTAGTCTACTCATTGATTCTTCTGAGATCATGCCCTTGTACGGGTAATTTCAACTCGAAAGCTTTCAAAATGTCCTCTTATTGTTGTTGAGGGCCTTTATTTTCTTATATTTGTCTCAAATTATGTCCCGACTCGAAATATTTATTGGAGAATCGACCCAAAAAGGTTTTTTGTTTTGTGAGATTTGGTGGTGGAAGCTTAGACATTAGATCAGAGACTGCACCAAACCATTTAGGTCGTCTAGACCTTTTATATTTAGAGCTGTCCGAACATGTTTAAAACTCATGTTATGTGTGGTTTTGGATCAATTTTAATAAAGTACGTATTTTATAAGTTTCTCATAATAAATAAGAGAACTCTCTCTATCCATAGACATAGGTTACATTGATCAAGCCACATGATTTTTTGTATTTTTTAATTTTTTTCATTGCTTTAATTACCTTTTCATAATGTATATTGCCTGACAAGCTTAATGTTTATTATTTTGACCATTATACCATATTAGTCAATGGTAATGATAATTGAATGTGGTCACACTGTGGTGATTCTTTAATAAATAATTGTTTTACATAATTATCAGATAAATTAATGTTGCATTATGGCAGGGGAACAATTCATCCATTAATACCAAACATGGGATTTGTTGGGCACATTTAGAGTGTCTCAAATCTTCACACAGCAGAGTTGAGGTGCAAATGGCTTGCTAGGCTTGCAGATAACAAGTTTCAGCTTCCAAGTGTTCCAAATATAATTGAACAAACCACTAAAGAGATTGAAGTGATGAAGAGAACCACTAGATTTTACAGAAGGCATTGCATTTCTACTTATAGTATCAACGTAGTGATGAGATTTGTGAAGAGATGGGTTGGAGTTCTTGGAGGAAAAATAATTGGCTCTTCGAAGCATTCAGTCCTTATAATAGCCTAGATTATGTTGATAAAAAGGAAGCATAATTGTATGCAATGTTTGGGGCTTTACCTAGAGAGAAAAAAAGAAATAAATGTTTCACTTTGCATCTTGCTGCTCATTATTTTTGGTTTTTGTAATGGTAGAACTTGGAATGGAGTAATAAATTTATAAAGTTAAACTTTATTAATTAGAATTTAGGAACTCTTTACTGCGCGAGTGGATGATATATGGAACTTTGTTTCATTACCTAAAACACTATTAGGGTGTGTTTAGTGCGGAAGACAGGATAAGACAGGACAAATCTTTTTTGTCCTATGTTTGGTGCAACGATAGGACAAGACAAGAGAAGTTCTATGATCAATTTTAAAAAACTCCAAATTTCCAGAGTACTATATTGTATATGAGTAGAAATATATAAACTATATGGTATGGATTTCATGATCAATTTTAAGAAACTCCAAATTTGGGCATTATTATTATAGATATGTCAATTTTAAGAAACTCTGAATTTGGACATTATTATTGTTTAACTTACTACCATATCATACGATACCATATTATTATCCACCTCATCCAAACACTATAAGTCTAGAATTTAAGCTGAAATAGGTAAAACGTGTTCTAAGTTTTTCTTCTTCTTACTTACTATTGTTCAATTTCCTATTCTGTTATTATTATTATTGTTTGTATTAATTGATAATTGTCCCGAGTTGTAACATTTCTTTAGCTAAAACTTTCTTTCGGAGTTCCAATCTTAAAACGTTTTGGGCCATTCAAATAATAAAAGACAAGGAAGGAAAAATGTGGAAACTAATATAATAAATAGCCCATTATCAAACTAATATCAAGTATGGCTTCCCTCGCAAACTAATATAACAAATGGTCTCTTTTGGACATGCGTTAGAAAGTGGAGAAAAATCATGAGAAATTGTTTTTTTTTGTAAGAAATTGCAAGATACTGGTTCTTGTAAAAAGTTCAGAAAATTTCATTTAGAATAATTTTTCAGTAGAGGGTATACAACTGATAGACAGACGAATACAAAACGTACACAAATGTAGACCATTTTAAATATGATTTTTTAAAGCAAGAAATTGGTTCTTGTAAAAAGTTCAGGAAGTTTCATTTAGAAGAATTTTTCAGTAGAGGGTATTCAACTGATAGATAGATGTATACAAAACGTACACAAATATAGACCATTTTAAATATGTTTTTTAAAAAAATTAATTTAATTTTTCATTAAATAACAGTTTTTTTATATCTATATCTATATCTACACCTCTATCCCTATATAAAAAGGCAAGATCGCATTCTTAGTTGATGCAACCTGCTCCATGTGGGTTTACAATTGTGCCCTTCACAAGTGGACAACACTCAGTTTTTACATTATGTACAGACATGTCTTTTCCCAGACATCCCACCCTCCTGCTGAGTGATCAAACACGTGTCCTTTCTTTTCTCCTTTTCTTGCCACGTCTCTCATACGTGTCCTTCTTCTTCTCTTTCGTAGTCTCCATCCATTTTCTCCACTCTCCGCCGCCACGGCGTTCTCTCTCACACCCATCGTTTCCTTTCTTCCTCTCTCTCCCTCTCTCGCTTTCTTCCTTCTACTCCCTCTCTTTTCCTTTTCATTCTCCTTCTCTTTCGTAATCTCCATCTTTTTCTCAACTCACCGCAGCCACTGCGTTCTCTTTCACACCCGCCCTTTCGATTTCCTCTTCCTTGCCGGCGGTGGTCCTCACTAGATTTCGCTTTCGTTTTTACATGGATATATTCGTATATTGGTCTGTTGTTAAGCGGTTGTGGTAGTGCGCTTTTAGTTTTTTCTTTTCTAGAAAAAAAAGAGAGAGCGAGTTTTTAAGTGGTTGTCGACAAGATGTTGCTAAGGATCAAGAGGGTTTCTACTATTGTTTCTAACTACCAGAAAGACGAGTTGGAAGAGGTTTCTAGCCCTGGATGTGTCTGGAATTGGCTGGAAAACTGTTGCATTCATGATATTTGATGAAATGTTTATGTGATTTTTCTTGATTTTGTTGGTGGGTTTTATTTTCTTTTTAATTGGGTTTGGTTAAATAGGGGCGAAGCTACCTGTGTACGCGTTCAAGAGTGTGAATAAGATTGATGGCCAAAGAGGTGTGCCTGGAGATGAGTACAACGAGCCAGCCGTTGCTTTTCTTGATTCAAGTGGGTTTCTCCCAATTCTTTATTTTTTTTTGAGTTTTTATTGATAATAAAATCGATTGCTTTAATGTCTTTGTCGCCGGTTGTCAACATTAGTATATTGTTGCTTCTCTTTGCAATTGATTTTTGTTTGTTATAGGCTTCGTCGGTACTGCTTCTTTATGCCTTTAAAGTGAATAGTTGGTTGATCCTGATTTATAATGAGAATGTCCGCTGTGATATTTTCTTTAGTCTGGTTTTGA